>CABHPQ010148327.1:0-26222 GCA_902168405.1 Peromyscus aztecus
AAAGGACCCCGTGGTCAGGGTTCCTGAGTACCCTAAGGCTGGAGATGGAAGAGCCAGAGCCAGGCGAGTTTCCCGGATCCGGCGTCCCCACCCAGCCTGCCACCCTCGGAGCCCCTGACCATCATCAGGTTCGAAGGTACTCAGTTGGATGTATGTTAGCACTATCGTCACTCTACAGGAACTAAGTCCTGGCAGGAAAGACTCGGCCACACGGCGATGGACAAAACACACAGTTGTGCTTTACTGCTTTTGCATGGTGTTTCCGTAAGAACTGCAGGACGCAGCCAGGCCCCGCCTCCTGCGGTCTTTGAGCGCGTGGTCCGGACTTCGCCGGATGTTTGATGGCGTCGCCTAGCAACGAGAGATGGCGGAGCCGGAGGACCAAGCTGACGGGTAAGCCCAGCCAGAGGAATAATGGACCCACCAGACGTTTTCCCTGGCTTTCTGCACGCAGGTGCCCCCACCCCCACGCGCCTTCCCCCTTCACTTTTGTACCCCTTCCCATTCTCCTCCACATTTTCTGGACCTTTCCGACCCTCTCCGGCCCCACCCTCCCCCCCCCATGTCCCTTCTCTCTTTCACCTCCTGCCCTTTGTCCTTTCCTAGCCCCCACCCCACCCCCGCCCATTCCCTACTCCTAGCCTCTGCTTCTCCTAGACTATAGATTTGCACACACTGCGGTAACCATGGCAACCACCATGCTTGATAAGCTAGGCTGCAAAGCGGGGCATGGATAAGATGCTGTCCAGTATTGCTGGAGTTGGGAGGAGGGGGGAGGAACACTGGCTCATATGGGGATTGGGCCAGGCTCATGCCTCCCTCCTGTAAGAATGGGTCCCTCTGTCGTGGACTTGAGGGATAAGCAGATCGCCAGCACTGAGTGCACCCAAAAAATGCTGCTGCCAGCTCTCTTTTAGGTTTTGTGTAAAGCAGAAGGGAGTTTAAATAATTATATTTGCTTAGACACTTCTGGGTTTTTTTCGTTTTTTTAAAGGTTAAGTCTCTGTGTACTCCCATGGAAACACATCCAGATTATATCACAGGATAAAGCTAGACATGAAACAGTAGGTGTAGAATGAGCCCCAGTTTGGGGAGGAATTTAAACGCAAAGATTCTGAACAAAGGCAGATGCACCACAAATGCCTGTTACAGTGGCTGCCTTGGGCAGCAGAGGGGGAAATACCAGGCTTCATGTCTGTGAAGCATATATCTATATTACTTTGATTTTTAAAAAGCTTAGTTTGTATCTTAAACATTACACTGGCGTATTTGCAGAAGTGTGTGTGTGTGTGTGTGTGTGTGTGTGTGTGTGTGTGTGCAGAAGCTAGAGGAGGATGTTGGGTGTCACCCTCTATTGCTTTCCACCTTATCCCCTTGAAGCAGGGTCTTTTGCTGAACCTGGAGCTAGCCTGGTGGCCAGCAAACCTCAGTGATCCTCCTGTCTCAAACCCTCATAGGGCTAGAGTTACAGGCACAAGCAACTGTGCCTGGCTTTTATGTGAGCACAGGGGGTCCAGACTCCAGTCTCTAATCAAGTTTTTAAGAAACACCAAACTATTTTGCATGCAAACCATGGCGAGGTTGAGAAGCTGAGACAGAGTCCGGCGTGTTACCCTGTCTCCTGAGACTTTCTCTGCCTTGCCCCAGAAACAGAATAGCTCAGGTGACCTTTCTGGGGTGCCCTCACATGCTTTCTTTTTAATGTTATGATAACGGTGTTTTACATTCATTCTCATACCAAACTGTGGCCCCTGACAAGCATGGCCTAGTAATGGGAGAGTTTTGGCTGGCAGCAGGGTGGAGGAGAAGTGGAGGTCATACCAGTGAGCAGCAGGGACGCAGCTTGCGTGATAGGCTGTGAGCTAGCGTTTCCTGTCTCTGAAAGCAGGTCACACCTGGAAGAGAAGCAAGCTTCTGCAGAAGAGGAGAAGGAACAGGAGCACACTGAAGACCATGAGGTAACTTCCACCTGGAGACTTAATCTGGGCTCCTGTTTGCTAGGAGACAAATAGACAGGATTCCCAGGGTCCGGGTGCCGTGACCTGACAAACTCCCTTCATGCACAGAGAAACTTACACCCTGTCCTAGTTGTATTGATAAAGCACTCTGACCAAAAGCAACTCAGAGGAGGAAAAGATTTATTTGGCTCACACTTCTAGGTCAGGGCTCATGACTGAGAGAAGTCAGGCCTGCCTGCCTGTTCTTCCACATAGTGTCCCCTCTAACCAGAGCACTCACTCACAGCCAAGGAAGTATAGCAAGAGCCATGGAGGAACACTGCTTATTGGCTCATTCATGGGTTTATGCTCAGGTAGCTTTCTTACACAACCCAGGACCACTTAGCTTGGGGATGGTGCTGCCTGCAGTGTGCTGGGCCCTTCCACATCAATTGATAATCAAGACAGTCTCCCAGACAGGCCAGTCTGATATGGTCAATCCCTTATGAGACCCCCTTCTCAGGTGACTCCAGGCTGTGTCAGGTTGACAAAGATAACCAGGACACACCTCATTCCAGAGTGTTAGCTATCAATAATGACGACATATCCAACCTGTAGCCCTCCCTGCGTTTTCTAGAGCTCATGCTTGTAACGCATGATGTAGAAACTAGAGTGGTTACCTTGAAGTGCAAAACATCATCGCTTGGGCATGGGGAGGGGGGGAATGCATGCAGATGTGTCCTTCCTGTCACCCTCACATCTCTCACTATTATACTTTCTTCCCTGGGATTTCTTGCCACCCTGGAACAGGCGTCACCACCAATGGAAAACAATGGCCAAGAAATTGATGAGGGTGGAGATGCCACCAAGGGTCCTCAAGAGGGCATTGGGACAGAAGATGAAGGCAGATTTGAAGGAGAAATGGCAGATGATGAGACAGTCGGGGCTGAAGGAGAAACCATCTATGAAGGGGAAATAGAATCCAGTGGAGAGGCTCCCCAAGAAACAGAAATGGAACCCACTGGAGAGAGTGCCCCAGATATGGAAGTGGAATCCATTGGAGAGGCTCCTCAAGAAACAGAAGTAGAATTCATTGGAGAGGCTGCTCCAGAAACGGAAGTCGAATCCGTTGGAGAGGCCCCACCAGAACAAGACATAGAATCCACTGGAAAGATCATAACAGAAATGGACTTGGACTCCATTGGAGAGGCCATCCTGGGGGTGAACTTGGACTCCATTGAAGGTGCCATACCAGAAAGAAAAGTCGAATTCACTGGAGAGGCCATTCCTCAAGGGGATGTGGAATCCACTGGATACACCATCCCAGAAGGGGAACTGGAAGTTTCTGGGAGAGAAGGATTGGAAGAGTATACCTTCTCTGAGATGGACGAGTTCTCTGAAAGGATCAGCACTCCTGAGTTCACCTACTCAGACATCAGTCCCTGGGAAATGACTGAAGAGGAAGCGAATGCTGCCTATCTGTATGAAAGACCCAGATCTGCTGAGGCATCCCAGCGAGCCTTTGGCACGTATGAGACCGTAGAACACAGAAAGGAAAGCAAGGTAAGTGCCCCTCGGTTGTTTGCACAAGCCCCTCACTGCTCACGTGGCTCATCACCCGTGAGAGGAGCTTAAAGGCACGTTATCACCACATCTTAGGGTTTCTCTTGCTGTGACAAACACCACGATCGGAAGCCACTTGGAGAGGAAAGGGTTTACTTGGCTTACATATCCCAATCATAGTCTGTCCTGAAGGGAAGTCAGGGCAGGAACTAAAGCCGAGGCCAAGGAGGAGCCCTGTTTCTAGCTTGCTCCTCTTGGCTGGCTCATGTTGCTTTCTTATAAAATCTAGGACCACCTGCCTAGAGGTTCTACAGTGCACAGTTCTCTGAGCCCTCCCACATCAATCATGAATTAAGAAAATGTCCCATAAACTTGGCCATAGGCCAGCCTGGTGGAAACATTTTCTCCAGTGGACAGAAAACCTTCCAACACACCCTGTTAGGAATTTCTTAGCAAATGTAGGTCAATGCTGAGAAGGCCTAAACCTCACATCCAAGTTGCCAGATGCAAGGCTGGGGACATCCTGTAGCCACCACCATCCATGCACGTGAGTGCATCCAGGTCTCTAGTCTTCCAAAGCAGTGTGGCCGAAATAAAGGTGGCCACACATCATGGTGGCCCACCAGCTCATTTTTGAACACTAGAAATATGAGTAACAAAGGGGAGGAATTAAATGTCTTAATTATCAAAACTCAAATTAGTTGGGCATGATAGCACTCAGCCATCCCAGCACCCAGAGGGGATGCTGAGACAGGAGGATCTTGAATTCCAAGGCAGCATGGGCTTCTTAAAGAGACCTCATCTCAAACAAAGAAACAAATCAAACTGATTTACATTTAAATAGTCATCTGTTGCTAGTGGCTAACATATTGAGATGTTTGTTTGTTTGTTTGGTGGACTAAATCTAGGGCCTTGAACCTGCCACGCCAGCGCCAAAATTTAAAGCAATTATAAACTTACAGAGGGGGAAAAAAATGAAGGACAATAAAAACATATTTTATTTTCTTAGGTGCCAGAGGTAAGTTTCAAATCTGATTTGTCACCTCCAAATGCTTTTCTGTGTGTTTCTCACAAGGCATCATGCAACCTTTTCCTGGGGAGATGTCGACAAATGTCTCCTGGCCCCAGACAGTGAACCAGCAATAGGCTGAAGTAATGATGCCACCGAAGTCCAGTTTGGAGAACCCAGGACTTTGCTGGGATCACTTACTGGAGCCTGGGTGACTCAAAAGCAGCTACATCCCCAGAAGCCCAGTTCAGCATCCCTGCAGGGCTTGTAGGCAGGTCACCCTTCCCAGAGTCTCCTCTCCGAAACTATTACTGTTATTATCACTATTACTATCATCATCATCATCATCATCATCATCATCCTACTTACACAATCTTTGGGGCAGGACACTTTCCTAAACTGCTAAGTTTTATTTACTTAAGTGAGTCTCAGAGAGCCTGCCCACAGGAGGGAATGTTTCGGTTCTGAGGAAGTCAGTCCACAACAGAGAGCTACTGAATGGCTGAGACCTTAAAGCCTAAACTGGGGCTGGGATGTTCAGGGCTCCCTTAATGGGCTGGAAGACCTGGGTCGGGTCCCCAGCACCACCGTGGGAAAATCTGGCAATTCTACCTCCATCTACCTCCATCATTTCCTGGAAGTTCTCAGGTCTCGTTTTGCAACTTACCAAATGTCTAACGGTGACTCTTGTTATCCTTGACTGTCACGGCTTCTCTTTAGTCTCTCCCTGACCTTGAGAAGACTACAGGTCACTTGCAGAGTGGCCCTCTGTGTGGGCTTCTCAGTACTCCCTTCAAGGCCGCTTGAGTTTGAGTCCCTGGGCAGAGCCACCCAGGTGATGCTGTGTGCTCCCTGCTCCTGCCTGGTGATGAGTGAGAACCATAGGAGAGGGATGGGAGTGACTTGATTGGCATTGCTGAGAGGGAAGAAGGGCAGGGCCTGCCTCACAGCAAAGCCACTCTTCACCCTTTTGCATTTAATAGCATTTCCTGGGAAGATACTACCATTGTTCAGGATAGAAAAGTGACTATTTGGAATGAAGGAAAAATCATAGCATGATTATTATTATTTATCTACAGTGTCTCATTTTTCTGCCCAGCAATGTGCACCGCCGATGTGACTTATCCCTGAGTAATTTCTCAGTTTTGTTTTTCTGAGACAGAGTCTCTCTGTGTTGCCCTGACTGTCCTGGAACTCAGCAGACTGGTGTTTTTTGTTTTTTAAAAAGTGAGTTTACGTGTGTGTGTGTGTGTGTGTGTGTGTTGACTTTTAAATATCTCACCCTATATACTAAATGTTGTTAAGCTCTCCCTTATTCTTTAGCGTGGCCGTGAGGAGAATCCAGTTGTTTTTTTGTTTTTTTCAGGAAGATGATTTATGCCCTGAGAGCAAGAGGTTAGCTTCTCCTCTCCTGTGCAGTACACCCTTTCTCTTCCTCGCTGATCGCATTGGCCAGCCCTCCAGCTTGAGGCTGCCGGAGCACGAGAGCTGTATCCACTGCTCTCTCTGCCACTCCGGAGGGTGTTCCCCTGGGGTCTTGCCAGGTCCTTTTTATCAGCGTGAGGAGGCTTTTACCATCCTAGCTTGTAGATGCCATGGCTTTTTGTTTTATTTATCACTTTGAATTTTCTCAATTTTTTTTCTGTGTCTACTGAGATGATTGTATGAGATTTGTTTGTTTGTCTGTTTTTCTGGTTTGTTGAGTTGATAGATAATACTGATAGGTTTTTTTTGTGTGTGTGTGTGTGTGTGTGTGTGTGTGTGTGTGTGTCATGTGTGCACAGGCCCGTGGCAGCCAAAAGTTGATGTCAATCAAGTGTCTTCCCATCCATTTACTTATTTATTCATTGAGACGTGTATGGGGTCTCACTGTGTAGTCCTGGTTGGCCTCAAACTCATCCACCTTATTTTTTTTTTCAATTTCTATTTTTTAAATTTTTATTTTAAAATTAAAAAAATTTAAATTAAAATTTACAGATGAAATTAAGTCAAAAATTTAAAATCTATAAAAATTCTATTTTAAAATTCTGTTTATTCATTTTTATGTGTATGGGTGTTTGGCCTGTATGTATGTCTGTGTACCACATGCATGCCTGCTTCCTGTGAAGGCCAGAAGAGGGCGTCTGATTCCCCTGGGACTGGAGATAGACAGTTGTGAGCTGCTGGGAATCAAACCTAGGGATGTCTGAAAGAGCAGCCAGTGCTCTAACCCCTGAGTCATCTCTCCAGCCCTCATCCACCTTGGTTTTTGAGACAGAGTCTCTCACTGAACCTGGAACTGGCCAGCGAGCTCTTCCTGTTTCTGCTCCAGCCAGAGCTGGAATTAAAAGTGTGCTCCGGCACCCCTGGCTCTTACTTGGATGCTGGGGACTGGACTCGGGGACTGGACTCGGGTCCTCATGCTGGCAGCGGGCCCTTTGCTAACTAGCTGCCTCCTGGTTTGTGCATGTGACTCTGTGACATGAGACATAGTGGGACCTCTGACGCGTCCGCTGCTGACTCAGCTCTGCCTGTGCAGACTATGGCTCCCACTTTGTTCACTGGGTTATACTCCATTAACATTATTCATGTTTTTATGCTCCAACAGTCCTCACTTGGCCAATGGGAGCACATTTACTCTGGCTTTCATGGCCTTTGGACACCCACCCCACCCACCACACCTCATACCCTGCACTGTTCTTCTGCAGAAGGTTTCCAGGCCTAGAATCGGACACTTCTGCCTGAGCACCATGTTTATTAAAAGAAAATCAGTTCAGAGATGAAGATCTGTGTACAGAAGTGATAGCTGCTCCCGGGGTATCACTGTCCCCTCAACACCCTGGACACAGTCACGTGTGGAGATGCACATTTATGGCTGTGTTTACAGGAGCACACACATATATACAGGTGTAATCAGTGTCCCCACTTACGCTGAGAGGCCTGGCCCCTTCCTCTGACTGTAGTTAGTAGTGTGACCAGCGTCCCACAGACTCCAGCCCTCTGAACTCTACCATCCCTACCGCAGCCTCTCTCCTGGCCCAGTCCCACCGGGGCTTTGAGTGTGAATTGCTCTGGAAGCAGAGAGGGCGGAGAAGAGGATGGGACACTTTCTGTGCATGAGCCCAGGCTGTGCACAGTGCCATCCCCTGATGCTGTGTCTGTGCCATCGGATGGAGAGATGGCTCAGTGGTTAGAGCAGTGGCTGCTCTCACAGCGAACCCTGGTTCAATTCCCAGCACCCACATGGCGGCTCACAGCTACCTGTAACTCCAGTTCCAGGGGGATCCAATGCCCTCTTCTGGCCACCACGGACACTATACACATGTATGCATAGACACTATACACTATACATGGACACTATACACATGCATACATGCAGGCAAAACACCAAACACATATTTTTATTATTATTAAAAAAGAAACTGAGAAGTAAGGGGGCTTCTCCCTGCCCAGGGCCTCACCACTGTCATGGCATACGGTAGCTTTTGCTCTGAAGCCACTGTCCTGAACTACGAAGCAATGGGCCCACCTCCTCCCCAACCCCATGAAAGCTGAAAGAGTTCCTAAGTTTGGAGGGCAGCGGGATTCCATGTTTGATGAACCCTTGTCATGCTCTATGATCAAACCCACTCCTGCAGGCTGCACTGTGGTTCCATGGTAAAGTGCCTGCCCGGCTACTGTGAGGACCTGGGTTCAAACGCCAGCATGGCAAATGAACAAAACCAAACCCCCACGTTGTGTGAATGTGGAGAGGAGAGCAACAGCTGAGCGATGTCTCCTTTGTGGGGGTGACCTGCAAGTCACTTGTTCTAATTACCCAGCTTCCGCCCTTGGGTCTGGTTTCTAGAAAATTCACTGAAACTAAGGTTTCAAAGATGGTCAACAAGAAGGCAGAGATACATCCTAAGAGAGTCCTACCCTTCTGCCTTCTGGCTCTCAGCCTAGAGAAATACAGGCTGTGGGAGGAATTGTTAGGGGTCAGCGTATGCATAGACACCCCATTAGATTTTCTTTAGAAGCCCTTCCGGGAGACTTTGGCCTCTGTGCCTTCCATAATGGCCGTTGGGATCTGGGTGCCTCAGAACTAACTTACAGAGTCCACCTTGTCTGAAGGTACAGTGGGAAAGGGCATGGGCACACGTTTACGTGACCCTTTAACTTCTGCGGATCTGTTTCGCCTCCCCTACTTCGTGGGGACATGGGGCTCATGGCCAGAGATGATAGTCGGACTTGGTTCTTCGCAGACAGGATAGCGAGGCCCTGTCTCGCTGGTTTCTGGGCCGGTATTTACCTCAGCAGCAGGAGTAAGGACAGCCCATCTCAGTAACTGCAGCAGTCCCTGCAAAAGCTAAAGATAAAGCCCGGGATGGAAGCACAGGCAGGTAATTTCAGCACTCAGGAGGTTGAGACATGAGGGTTGTAAGTACTCAGACTAGCCTGGGCTACTTTGTCTCAAGGGGAAAAAAGCCAAATGTCTATCTCAAGGGGAGGTGTTTAGATGGAATAAGAGAAGAGGAAGAGGAAGCGGTCCCCTGAGGCCCCTGCTGGGAGCAGAGAGGGTGGAGGCATGCTGCTATGGGAAGTGAGCTGAGGACGTGCTTTCCAGCCTCTGGCACCTGGGCAGCAGAGCAGAGTGTCTGTCCAGGTCCACGAAGAACCCTGGTCAGGAGGGGACACAAGTAAACCCTATCCTTACCACAGCAGGCCTCGTTAATTTGTTCTTGTTATTCCGTCCGTAGCCGAAACCCCCGGAGGTCCCTGTTCAGAGAGGCTTTCCTATGGGAACACAACATCGCTTCAAACTGAGCATCGTGGGAAGTCTGACTTCCTCGGAGATTGATGATTTCTCCCCAGACGAAGCTCCTGGGCAAGGATCAGGTACGATGCATCTGCCAAGGTTGTCCTAGCAACAGCCCAGCCAGTCCACCTTCCCTCCCGTGCAGGTGAGGCTGCCAGGGCCACGCCTGTCACCTCGTTTCCCTGAAGCCAGGAGGCTAATGACAAACATATGTTCAATGGACGCGGATAGCTTTATGGGGCACTTACCACCTCAGCCAGTCCTCACACCGGCCCAGTGAAGTAGCAACTGTTCTCCATTGTGCAGATAAGGACCCTAAAATCCACTCAGTAACTTATTTCAATGAGGTCCCAACACCCAGAGCCCTGACTGACCCCCACCTACTTCCAGCTGCCTCCTGGTCTCTGGAAGTGGAACCCTGGGACAGCTCCCCTTGTGAGCACATGTGCCTCTGCAGGGCACACCTGTGTCCTCATCTGACTCTAATATCCTGGTGCTGTGTACATGGGGGAGCAGGCTGGGAGACTGCTTATTCCCCAAGATGCAAACGCATGCGTGGTTCAGCTTACAACGCCACTCGTTAGCTGTGAGCGACGTGAAAATTGGACAGGTCTAGCCTAGAGGGGGGGAAACAAAACGGGACAGGAGCTAGGGATGCAGCTCAGTGGTGAGACTTGCTTGGCACGCACAAGGCCCTGGTCCACAAAAAATGGACATGGTGCTTCACACTGCAGTCCAGCTATGGGAAAGCTGAAGCGGGATCCATGAACCACTGAGCCCGGGTAAACCTATGCAGCAGAGCAAGGAGAGTCAGGGGCACATGGGTAAGAAGAGGCAAGACGGTGCAGACACTGTAAATCCAAACCGCCCACCCATGGGACGGCTGCATGAAGGCGGACAGCCCCTGGAGCCCCTGGAGGACTGTCATGCACACGCACACCAAGGCTGCAGTTCCTGATGGTGCAGGTGAAATCGCAGAATGACAAATATCCAGCAGGCTTGTTGGTTAGTTTTCCTAAGTGATGCAGCATCTGCCTTCTTCCCCTCCCATGAAGCATCCAGATCAATTTGCTGGACCAACCCCTGTTCCGAAGCTCACACAGCCTCAGTTTTACCTGCATATCTTATTGCTGTTGCTTGCTCGTATGGTTGTTTTGTTTGAAACAGGGTGTTGGGGCTGGAGAGATGACCCAGCAGTTAAGAGCACCCACTGCCCTTCCAGAGGACCTGAGTTCAATTCCCAGCATCTACATCAGGTGACTCACAACCACCTGTAATTCAAGTTTCAGGGAGATCTGACTCCTCTGGTCTCTGTGGGCACCTGCACTCATGTACACAGACCCGTACACATAATACAAGGTAATAAAATAAAAAAGCAGGCTCTCACAGAGTCCAGTGTGGCCTCAGACTCCTTGTGTGTTTAAGACTGGTCTTGAACTCCTGATCCCCCTGCCTCCAGGTCCCAAGTGCTAGGATTGCAGGTGTGCACCCCCATGCCAGGCCTTGACTGTGTATTTTATTTGCTTCGTCTATTCACTGGTGATCTGATGAGTATCTACTATGTTCCAGTTACCTCTCTAAGCATCAGAGCACATTAGATAAAATCACCTGCTCAACAGCCAGTGTGATAGCCTACACCTTTAATCTCCACAGTGCTTGGGAGGCAGAGGTAGGCAGATCTCTGTGAGTTCAAGGCTAGCCTGGTCTATATGATGAGTTCTAGGCCAGCCAGGGCTACATAGTGAGACCCTGTGTCAAAATAAATAAATAATCACACACAATGGAAGACGTAAAATGGGTCTCTGTAACCTAGTTTATAATTTTATTTCTTTTTTCAATCTTTTTAACTGGTTTCTTTTTTCATTTATGTGTATAAATGTGTGTGTCTGTGAGTATAGGTCTCATGGGTGCAGTACTCATGGAGGCCAGAAGAGGGCAGTGAATCCCTTGGAGCTGGCGTTAGAGATGGGGTGTAAAACAGCCTGAAATGGTGCTGGGAACCAAACTTGTGTCCTCTGGAAGAGCAGCAAGCATTTTTAACCTCTAAGTCATCTCCCTATTCTTTTTTTTTTTTAACTCAAAAGCCCCACAGTAAGGCGCCTCCTTCCTTCCCATTCCTCACATGTAAGCTGCTGTCTCATCCACTGCTAGAGCGTGGCTCGTTCTGTGGAATGCCTCAAATCAGCGATGGTTGATACCATGGTTAAGCCTGAGAACTCCCATTGGAAGGCTCTCCTTTCTATTTTCAATACGTCCTGTGAGGGTGGGACCTTGATGTCCACTCCCCCAGAACACAACAATCAAGCCTCAGTGGCTTTTGCTGTCTCTCCTGGACTGTTATTACAGCGCAACCCCCACCTGGCCCCCGGGAGGAAACCCGGATACAGTTTCAAGACCATGTCCGGCCCCTCAGCCCTGCGGAAGAGACCCTGGTGGAAAGAGCAGCGTCCGAGGGGAGTGAAGAGGCAGATGACGAGGGCTCCCAACTGGTGGTTCTGGACCCAGACCATGTAAGAACATGTCCTCGGGTTTTGCTTTTGCCCTGTGCAGCGGGGAGATCACCTGGGCCCTCTTCTGCATCCGCCCGCCCTCCTTCCCAATGCTGTTTGCCCTCCTCCTTTGTTTCCCAGCTGTCTTGGTTCATTTTCTGTTCCTGAGAGAAACACCATGACCAAAAGCAACCTGGGGAGGAATGGGTTTATTTCTGCTGACCGTCATAGTCCAGAATGAAAGGAATTGGCGCAGGAACTCAAGGCAGGAACCAGGAGGCAGGGGCTGAGCAGAGGCCAGGGGCTGAGCAGAGGCCATGGAGCAGTGCTCCTTACTGGCTTGCTCACCATGGCTTGCTCAGTTTTTTCTTTCTTTCTTTCTTTCTTTCTTTCTTTCTTTCTTTCTTTCTTTCTTTCTTTCTTTTTGTTTTTGTTTTTTGTTTTGTTTTGTTTTGTTTTTTCGAGACAGGGTTTCTCTGTGTAGCTTTGTGCCTTTCCTGGATCTCACTCTATAGACCAGGCTGGCCTCGAACTCACAGAGATCTGCCTGGCTCTGCCTCCTGAGTGCTGGGATTAAAGGCGTGCGCCACCAACGCCCGGCTTCAGTTTTCTTTCTTAAACACCCAGAACCAGCTGCCCGGGGTGGCACCGTTCCCTGTGGGCTGTGCCCTCCCACATCAATCGTTGATCAAGAAAAAGTCCCCCAGGCTTGCGTACAGGCCAGTCTGATGGGGGCATTTGCTCAATTAAGGTTCCTCCTTCTCAGATGGCTAGCATGTGTCAAATTGACAAAAAAAACTAGCCAGGGCACCGCCCTTGACTCTACTGAATTTCGTTTGTTTGTTTGTTTGTGTGTTTGTGTGTTTGTTTGTTGAGGACTGACTGTCCTTTGTGAAGAGTCTGGACGCTATAGGACATTGAGCCAAATCTGTGGCCTCCACCCACTTCTTTGCCCTGACAATCAAAAAGACATCCAGACTCTGCAGGATGGTGGAAGGAGGCAGAGGTCAGGTCACTTGCTCTTGGCTTGTTGCCTTAACTGTGGCAGTCACACCGAGGGTCCTTGTCCCAGAGCCGCCACGCAAGAGAAAGGCAGATTTGATTTGAGTGACACATTTGAAGCGGCACTGCTCCAGGGAGCTCAGAAGGAGCCCAGGGCGCACTTGGCAAATCTTCTGAGCCCATTTGACACTGCTGTGATGGTTGCTGCTTATCACCCCTACTGACCCCTGGTCAGTCTGGACTGACACCCCCCCACCCAGCAGCTCACCAGCCCTTCAGCCAAATCTCTGCAGTGTCTGGCATGGCATGGGCCATGAAGTGCCCGGAACTTGTGGCTTCCACAGTAAGAGCCTGCGTTGGGAAATCATTTATGTCTGCCCATACCATACACACACACACACACCCCGACCCATCCATTCCCACCCCCACAGAGAGAGAGAGAGACAGCCAGTGCTAGCCAGCCACTGGACCCCTAGGTTGAGCACTGCTTAGGGCATTGAGAGTGACAAGCTGCTTATGGTTTTCTATTGTCTTAGCCCCTGATGATCAGATTCCAGGAGGCCCTGAAGAGCTACCTCAACCGGCAGATGGACAAACTGAGACTGGACATCCAAGAGCTGGTGCGTATGGGTTCCTGCCTTCTTCCCAGCCTGGTGGGCACCCATGGACCTTCCTCAACCCTATTTCTTTCTCTGGTACAGGATGTGGCCACCAAGCAAACCCGAGTCCAGAGGCAGGAGCTGGGCGTGAACCTCTACGGGGTCCAGCAGCACCTGGCCCGCCTGCAGATGCAGCTGGAGAAGAATCATGACCGGCACTCGCTGGCTGCGTGTGAGAGGAGGCGGAAGGAGGAGGAGCTGCAGGCCGCCCGGGCCCTCTACACCAAGACCTGCACCACTGCCAACGAGGAGCGCAGGAAACGTGAGGCATCCCGTGCACCCATGGCTGTCCCCAAGTGTGTGTTCACGTGTGGTCGAAGATACCAGCAAGGCAATTACATGTCTAGGAAGGTTCCCACCGTTTTTAGGAAAGGAAGGCCCAGCAGTGCCACAAAAGGCCCCTCATGCCGGGCGTTGGTGGCGCACGCCTTTAATCCCAGCACTCGGGAGGCAGAGGCAGGCAGATCTCTGTGAGTTCGAGGCCAGCCTGGGCTACCAAGTGAGCTCCAGGAAAGGCGCAAAGCTACACAGAGAAACCCTGTCTCGAAAAACCAAAAAAAAAAAAAAAAAAAAAACAAGACGAGGAACATGCAGAGGGGGGGGGGGGGGGGGGGGGGGGGGGGAAAAAAAAAAGGCCCCTCACTAGGTAGAGAGAGCAGCAAAGGCTGAAACTAACGGGTCAGGTGTAGAGACTCCAAAACAGAAGTGTGGAGGTGCTGTGGCGGTCCAAAAGATGAATCCAGAGGATGCAAAACAGGTGTGTGGAGCTCAGAGGTAGGAGAGGCCATGCTGCTGGCCCAAGAGGGATCAGGGCAAAGCCCCAAACCAGACAGCAGCAGCCAAAGGGTCTGGGGGACAACAGCTGAGCAGGAAACCAGGTAGCTTGGGATTACATGAGATGGGCAGGGGGCGCTGTGCATATCATATGCAGTGTCCCCACTGAAGGCACACACTGCCCTCACCAAGTAGACAACAGAGGATGTAGTGGACGGTGAGCAGTGACCCTCTGAGGCACCAGTAGTTCTTCATTCTTTGTGTATTTTGATGTTTCCAACTTTCTTTGTCAACTCTTTTTCTAAAGTGATAGCAAAATGTCCTGAAGGTAAAGGGGAGAAAGCAGATGCTGTGCCTGGTGTCTGTCCCAGACGATGTCTTTTGAACCCTGAGGGATGCAGGTAGGGAATCCGGGTTTCTGTTAGGAAGCTTCTATAACAAAATCCCACTGGGGCACTGGTAACAAACAGTATCTTGCTTGTTTGTTTTTTTTTTTTTTATTTTTGGAGTCAGTGTGTCCTGTAGCCCAGGCTGGCCTTGAACTCCTGATCCTACTGCTTCTACCTCTGTGCTGGTCTCACATGTGTGTGCCACTACACCTGGTGTATGTAACGCTGGGGATCAAACCCAGGGCCTTGATGCATACCAGGAGAGCATTCTACCAACTATCTGTCACAGGATTCTGGAGAACAAGATGTTCAATATGGAGGGACCAACATATGTCTCGTGATACAGCATCTAATGGCTGAAGGGCAGAGAGGAGAGAGGACAGGAGAAAGGCACGCAGGCTCACGTCCTCTGGCACGCTAGGCTGATCCATCACAGCCCGGGTGGAGCTATGTGAACTGGGCACGTCCCATCTGCCCGCCCCCCCACCCCCAGCTCCCTGCACTGCTGCACTTGGGATCAGGTTCCCAGCAACTGTCTCTTAAGGGGATATCTTCAACCCATAGTGTTTATCAAGAACCTCTCCCTGCTCACCCTAAGCACCTCCAAATCAAAACAACCAAGACAGAACATGGCATTTAAACTCAAGGCCCCACTTGCCATTACCATAGACCCTGACGCATGCTGAAGGCACACACTGCCCGCCCAGCCCTGCCACACACCTGCCGTGAGGCCCCGTAGCCACAGAGCCAGAAGCATCATGCTGCCAGGCTCCCATCTGCCACGGCTCACAGTGTAGACAGGCTTCTCTCCCTTGAAAAGCTCCCTGAAGGGCTGGGCCACCACTTCATCTCCCTGTTGCTATAGTAAACTGCAAAGTAACACTGAGGGGCAAAGCCAGGGGAACCATGCAAGAATTCTGCCCACTGTGCTTTTACGACACAAGGCACTCTCATCACGTTCACGAGCCAGCCGACAAAAGACAGACCCCCCCCCCCCCCCCAGGAGAGAAGCAAGCTCTCCGGAGAAGGAAAATGGGTCCCTGGAAATTAAACTATGGAACCAATTTATGTTCACTAATACTTGAAGGAATGAAAATTTAGAAGAATAATTGAAATATTGACTCGGTCACTCACCTGGCAAAGACAAGTTGACCTTGGCCTGCTTAGGGAAGTGTGTAATACACACCCTGGCTTGCTCAGGTGTGAAGGGGGTAGCCTGCTTCAGCTGCCGCACTGAGTTCCAGGACAAGGAGGCTGCTTCATCCACAGACGTTTACCTCCGGGCAGGATGGTCAGGACCGTGTCCTCCCAGGCCCCTCTCTCCAGGGTTGGGCAGAGTTTTCTCTCCATGTTCCTGTGTGGCGTTCCTGTGTCCTGATCTCCTCTTCAGACAAGCCTAGACCACCATAGAGGCCACGCTTAGTCCTGATAGCCTCTCTAAAGACCTTGTGCTCAAACGAAGCCACGTTACGAGGCGTGGTCAGGTGGCATCTGCCCCCCCCCAGGTCACGTGTGCCCTGTCTCCACCCACCATTTTCACTTCATGAACTCATAGGTGAGGGTTGAAACAGCCAGGCTCACTGAACAGAAACTGCCCCCAAATAAATCAGAGAAGAAAAGACAGGAGAGAGGAGTGGGAACCCAGGGAACTCTGAGCTCCTTCAAGCGGACAGAAGATGGACAAAGAGAACAGAAGAAACACTAGAGGTGTCACAGGTGAAAAGCTTCCACGCCGTGCTGACGGTGGTGACCGCACGGGTTCAACAAAAGTGAAACCCCAGATGCAGGAGGAAAACTTCACCAGGCTCTCCGCAGGCAAATGACTGAAACCCACAACAAAGAAAACACCAGCAGCGAGAGGAAGAAGCATCAGACTGTGCTGAGAGTGGCTGAAGTGTCGACCGTACCTCAAACCAGCTCCGGCCTGGCCCCCTCCTTCCCAGGAAGCCCTACCTGGAGCCAGAGCGTGCTGTAGTGCCATGGGGATTTCCCTGTCGTATTTCTTTTCTCTCAAGCAGCTTTCTGTGTAGACCCATCATCATTTGAATAGGCAGTGTTCTATGCTAGTACACAAATCTATCTGCTTGTCTGTCTGTCTATCTATCTCCTATCTATCCATTTTTTAAATGTTCTTACTTTTAAAAAGATTTATTTCTATTTTATGAGTATGGGTGGTTTGGTTTGGTTTTGAGACAGGATCTTACCGTGTAGCCCTGGCTGGCCTAGGACTCATTATGTAGACCTGGATGGCCTCAGTTAGTGGAACTCTGCCTGCCTCTGCCTCCTGTAAGTGCACTGTGCCTGCCTTGTGAATGAGTGTTTTACCTGCATGTATATGTGTGCACCATGTGCATACCTGGTACCCATAGAAATGAGAAAAGGGTATTGGGTCCCCTGGAACTGGAGTTACGGGGAGTTGTGACCTGCCACGTTGGTGCTGGGAACTGAACCCAGGTCCTCTGCAAGAGCAGTAAGTGCTCTTAACCACTGATAAATTTTATGTATTTATCAGTGGTTATTTATTTATACATTTTTATAACTGCTGATATTTACTTACTTGTTTTTGCAGAGCTGAGGGTGGAACCTAGGGCCCTATACATGCTGAGTAAGTGCTTACCACTGAGCTAATCCCCAGCCAGAGCAAACAACTGTGGACTGAAGTGTAGCTTCCTCAGTGCATGGTCATTCCGGCCTCACACAGTCCCCTTGACTTTTGCTAAGGGGATCCATTGGCCCCGTGGTTTTGCACTTCCTCCTGGAGGTCCTGCCCGAGATGCAGCCTCTCCCTTGCAGCAGCATCACTGTGAGGCTGTGTGCGTGGGCTTCCCTCCGTGGGGCTGTGTGCGTGGGCTTCCTTCCATGGAGCTCAACCGCGTGCTGTGCCTGGGTGCCTCCCTTTTAACTGGTGAGAAACCCGTGAGATGGCCTTGTCCAACACCATTCTCTGAATGTGCCAGGAGATGGGCGTGTGGTGATTTGTGGGTGTGGAATGTGTGTATATAAATATATACACATACTTTTCTGAGATATGGTCTCACTATGTTGCTCTGGCTGGCCCAGAACTCGTGGCCAGCCCCTGCTTCCTGAGTGCTGGGATTGTAGACTTACCTGCACTACCACATCTGACTGCTTCTGTATTCTTGCTCCCTTTTGCCCTCCAATTGTATTAGAAATTCTTCTGCAGCAGAGTGTAGGTCTTTGTAGTTTATAGGTGATGCAGGGGCTGGGAATAGAGCTCAGTGGGTGAGGTGCTGTCTCTCTAAGCCTGAGGATCTGAGTCTGGATGTCAGGTACCCACCTAGAGGCTGGACACAGTGGGGTCCACTTGTAGTACTGGGAGAGAGATCCAGGAAGATCTGAGGGCTTGCTAGCCGTCTCGCCAAATCAGGCAGCTCCAGATTCTGTGAGAGATCTTGTTAAACAATAAGGTAGGGACTTAGAGATGGCTCAGCATTAAGAGCACTGGCTGCTCTTGTAAAGGACCCAGATTCAATTCCCAGCACCCATGTGGCAGCTCTCTTCTGGCCTAGGAGGGCACCAGGCATGTAGATGGTATACACAGAGAGAGAGAGAGGAACAGACAGACAGACACAGAGACAGAGAGATACATGCAGGCATAGCATCCAAACACATAAAGTAATAATAAGAAAAAAATTAAAAAAACAATAAGATAGAGAGTGATAGAGAGAGACAGCTGGCCTCCATCTCTAGGTTCTACACAAGTGGTCTACACATGGGTGTACACACACGCACACACACACACACACACACACACGCACGCACACACACACGCACACGCACGCACATGCACACACGCACACGCGCGCGCGCGCGCGCACACACACACACACATGCACACACAGTCCCCAGTGCAGCTATGGTAGCATATGCCTGTAATCCTAGCACTGGGAATTTGGTGGAGGCAGGAGGAGCAGTAGTTTGAGGCCAGCCTGGGATATAGAACAGACTCTACCTCAAAAATCACAAAGACTCTGTCTCCATCCAGGCTTGGCATCACAGTTCTTTAATCCCAACACTTGTGAGGTAGAAGCAGGCTGATCCCTGCCAGTTCCAGGCAGCCAGGGTTACAAGAGTCTCCAGTTCCTTCGCAAAGGAGGGTCCAGGGAAGAGTGCTGTCCCAAGGGTCCTGCGGGCAGTGCTGGACAGCCTCCCTTTCCACAGTGGCAGCCCTGCAGACGGAGCTGGAGAGCCTGGCTCTGCACCTCTTCTACATGCAGAACATAGACCAGGACGTGCGCGATGACATCCTTGTGATGAAGCAGGTGGTGAAGAAGACCGAAACAGAGAAGATGCGTGCTGAGATAGAGAAGAAAAAGCAGGTAACCGTGAAACCGTCGCCGTTCCATGGGAGGAGCTCAGTCTCACCACACTGGCGGAGGATTGTCCTCAGCTGTGGACAGCTCCTCATGGCCACTCTCTTTTTGTCAGGATCTGTTCGTGGACCAGCTCACCGAAAGGGCGCACCAGCTGGAAGAAAGCATCTCCCTGTTTTCAGCTCAGTACATGTCCCAGGCTGAGGACACTCGGATCCTAAGGAAGGCAGTGAGTGAGGTAAGAGCAGCTCCGAAGCCAGTGAGAGAGAAGCCCCCTTGTCACCTACACCTGGCCTGGCAGGTTCCACGGGACAGCACCAGTGTGTTTGTAAGCTGCTGCCACCAGCAATGTCCACAATTAATCAGTAAACTGCTCTCACATCAAAACCAGCTGGTCGGATGGCTAGCGGGTGGGTGGCAGGGCCTACCAGGAAGTCAGAAATGGTGTCCTCTCCTGTGCCAGCAAGCTCTGGTGTGGTCCCTCAGGAGACTGAAATCTTTGTGACGATATTCAGCACCATAGGCAGCGCTGTTCCCAGGCTGTGCCTTCTCCCCACTCTGTGTAGAAGGGAAGATGTACAAGCCACTGGCAGCCACGCTAGAGTCACAATGACCATGTCATATCCTGGGGCCTGTGACCAGGCACAGAGGTGACACCCCACCTGAGAGTCACCATCCACGGCCCCTAGTGCAGGGATGGCGCGGCCGGAAGGTAGGCTGTAATGAAGGCAGGAGAGAGGATTCCCTCGGGCATTCCTCCTACGCTCTCCAGCCTGGGAGCCTATTGTCAAGCGTGTATGTTCCAACCAAAGGTCTGAGCAAAACCTGCCATTTTTAAATCTGCACAGTGATTCTTGGGTTTATCTGAATAATAAATCAGGGAGCCTCCAAGACTTGTTTTGGAAGGGAAGAGTCCAGCTGTCCTGTTTGACCAGAGCCAAAGGCTTCTCAAGATATGAGACTCCCTGGCAAACCAGGAGAGGGGTCACCATCTGCCACAAAGCTATGGGTGCTGTGCTGCAAGGTGCTGTTGGACCCAGGACTAGACAGGCAGGCCAAGGGCGCTGCCAGGGAGCTCCGGAGTCAACCCAATCAACACAAAAAGTTAGCAGATTATTAATTAGCCGAGGACTGGATTGTATGTTCTATAGTGTTGGGACCCTCGGTTAACCACTTGGAGAAATCTCCCCCCCCATACCAACTACTAAAATAAATTCCAGATGGAATCGGATTTTAAAGAGAGGACACACAGGAGAGATGGCTCAATGGTTAGGAATCGTAGCTGATCTTCTAGAAGAACCAGGTTCAACTCCCAGAACCCACATGGTGGCCCACAACCATCTACTAACTCTAGTCCCAGGGAATCCAGTGCCCTCTTCTGGCCTCTTTCGGCACCAGGCATACAGGTAATGCATAGACATACATGCAGGCATACACCCATACACATAAAATTAAGAACAAGAATAAAGCCAGGCGGTGATGGCGCACACCTTTAATCCCAGCACTTGGGAAGCAGAAGCAGGCAGAGTTTGAGTCCGGCCTGGTCTACAGAGCATATTCCAAGACAGCCAGAGCTACAGAGAAACCCTATCTCAAAGAACTAAAACAAACAAACAGATAAATAAATAAATAAATAAATAAATAAATAAATAAATAAATAAATACAAATAAACAAACAAATAGATAAAAAAGACTACAAATGGTGGGTGGGTGCTGAGGAGGAGTTATAGAAGAAACCGGGAAAACTTGTCCTAGTCCTGGGCTGAAGAGGGCTTTTGGCATTTTACACCAAGCAGAGTCCTCAGGCTGGATGTGTGTCTCAGTTGACAGAGTGTTTGTCTAGCATGTACAAGCATGGGTTTGATCCCCAGCACTGCGTAAACCCTGCATGGTGATACATGCCTGTAATTCCAGCACTTGGAAGACAGAGACAGGATGATCAGAAGTTGAAGAACATCCTCAGCCACATAGAAACCTGGGTACCCAAGACCCTACCTCAAATTTAAAATGCAGAATCCATAAAGGGAAGGGTCAGGAGGTGGGGCCACACCAAACACAGCCACCAACAGAAGGGAGAAAGGGTGAGGCCCACTTACAGCCACTGATCAGTTGGGTTAGCCCAGTGGTACAGCCTTGGAAGTTACAGAGTTGTCCCTGGTTCTCGGTCCAGCACAAGGACAAGGGTCACATCAGGAGCTGGCCCACTTGCTGGCAGAGTCCAAGGTGAGAACAGGGAGCGAGTGTGGCCTAGACAAGCCGGCTTCTGTAGAGAAAAGCCCTCACCCTAAGGATAGAGCCCTAAGCACCTCTCAGAGGCCCCACCTGGCTCTTCCTCCTTCTGTCCAGTGGGACATATTCCAAGGAGAGTTTGGGAAGGACAAACTCATCCAGAGTGCAGCAGGTATGTGACAACGTTCTTAGGCCAGAGAGTCCTGTGGCTTTGCTCTAGAATGACAAGGGTCTCCTCTGCGTCCCTCCTTCCGCTGGTGGCCATGCTTAATCCGTGCCTGGTGTGGCCCTCCTCCTGGCCCTTCCCTTTATGGATTTTGCTCTTTTTCTTTGAGACTGGGACTCATGTGCCTCGGTTGGCCTCAGACTTGCTCTGTAGCTGAAGGTGACCACGGACTCCTGATAAATGCCCACCAGGGTTCCTTTCCTCCTTTGGCCTGTTGGCTGTCCTCAGCAAAGTCTCCAGTGTCCGTTCAGTTCTCCTTCCCAGCATTCAGACATCAGCAGGCCCTCAGCCACACACAGTCATTGCTCAGGTGAACCAGTGAGAAAATGGGAAGTACTCACAGGCAGGGAGGACCCAGAAGGATTCCTGGCCCGCCTTGAGACTGTCAGCATCTCAATTCAGACCCCTTAACAGTCCACTGTTTGACCTTAATTCTAAAGTAGTGAGTACACAGGTGTGCACATAGCATTTGTGTGTGTGTGTGTGTGTGTGCGCGCGCGTGTGCGTGTGTGTGTGTGTGTGTGTGTGTGTGTGTGGTGTGTGTGCGTGTGTGTGTGTGCGTGTGCGTGTGTGTGTGCGTGTGCGTGTGCGTGTGCGTGTGCGTGTGCGTGTGCGTGTGTGTGTGTGTGTGTGTGTGTGTTTAAAAAAAACCAGGCTGTGGCTAGGAGAGATAGCTGAGGCAATAAAATGCCAAGCCACTCAAGCATGTGGACTTGAATTTGATCCCCAGCACTCATATAAAAATCTGGCCGTGATGGGGCACGCTTGCAATCTCAGCGCTGGGGAGACAGAAATACGAAGATCCCTAGGGTTTTCTGATCAGACAGCTTAACTTGATCAGCATGTTCCAGGCCAGTGAGACATACTGCCTCAGAAAAACAGGTAGATGGCTCCCGAGGAATGACGCCTCAAGCTGACCTCTGGCCTCCACAGGAACGAACCCTGCATGTTCTCCCTCTGGACTTCCTCCCCCATCTGCCCCACAGTCTAGTTCTGCATCCTGGTCCCCAGCACAAGGAGGCCAGATGCCCTCCTGGAGGCCCTGGGCATTCTCGACTCAAATGCCTCCTCCCTGGGCAAGAACTGGGGCAGGGGTGTGGGCCCTGTGGTCTCCCCTGCCTGGGTGACCTCAGCCCCAACCATGACATCCACTAGGCCTTGCCTCGGCATTGGTGTGGAGTGGGTGTCCTGTCATTTTTGACAGAGTCCTCCTCCTCAGCCCCCAGCACTGAGCCCTAAAAGGTGACTGGAGACCCCACGGAAGACCCAGGCCTCTTCGAAGCCACATCCCATTTCCTGTTGCCCCTCTGCGTATTTGTGATAAAGAAACATTAAGGTGCCAGGCGTGGTCGTGAATACCTTTAATCTCAGCAGAGGCAGACCTCTGTGAGTTCGAGGCCAGCCTGGTCTACAGAGTGTGTAGATGTAACTAACCGTCTTATTAAATAAGAAACACAGAGCCAATGTAAAGATGAAAGCCCAAGAGGTCCCTTAAACTCCGACCACGTGCGTAGGCTTTACAGGCAGGTACCCTGTTCGGCAGGGCAGGCCTGAGTTGTTTGTAGCACCGGCTTTTAAGCTAACCGCTTGGGGCCTGAGGCCAAACCGACCTTGGCCCCGGCTAGAGACCAGGCCGTCCGGAGCCGACCGCCGAGGCGGGAAACCGGACCAGCCGCGGACCCGCCGCAAGTCAAGCGGTTTCTTATGGAGTCTTGTCACGTTGGGCGCCAAATGTAGATGTAACTAACCGTCTTATTAAATAAGAAACACAGAGCCAATGTAAAGATGAAAGCCCAAGAGGTCAGAGTTAGGAGCTTACCCGCGTACTGCTGGCTAGCTTCTTCCGCCAAGAAACCTCTCCGAAAAGGGAGCTACTTCCTGTGCGTTTGTCCTTAAATAGAGTTCTGGTTCTTCCTTCTCATTGGTCATAAACCCAACTACGTGGCTGTCTCATCACTGCCTCTCTGTACAGACCTCCAGGTCCTCTATGGTTGGTATTGAGATTAAGGGCGTGTGTCTCCAACTCACAGAGATCTACCTAGTTCTGCTTGCTTGAGTACTGGGATTAAAGGCGTGCACCACCACCGCCCTGGCTTTCCCTATGGTTTGCTAAATAACTCTGACCTCTGGACAACTTTATTTATTAACATACAAATAAAATCACATTTCAGTACAAATAGAATACCACTATAAGAGTGAGTTCCAGGACAGCCAGGGCTACACAGAGAGACCCTGTCTCAAACAAACAGAAGAGGAAAGTTGAGATGGAGGGGAGGCAGGCGGCAGAGTGTGGCCCCCGCCATTTGCTGTGTCTGTGATCCACCCTCTGCAGGCCACCACTGAGATTGACATCATTGCTGTGGAGAAGAAGCGTATCCTGCAGCAGTGGACCACCAGCCTAGTAGGCATGAAGCACCGGAATGAGGCGTACAAGACCGTGCTGGATGCGCTCAGGTACCACTCCGGGGATGGAGCTGCCCCACAGGTGCACTGGGGCCCCGCTGCCCACCTCCATCATTCAGTGCTGGGACTGGAAGAAGTCAAGTCTGCAGGCCAGGTTTCCGGCAGGATGTCAGAAAGAGACATTTATCTGTGAGAGAAAAAGGTGTCCCTTTGATCAGCAACTTCACCATCTGAGCAGGAAACCCCAGCCCCTCCCCAGCCGTTCTGGGTTGTTCTGCCCTAGGGCCGCGTTCCAGCCAAAACCCTGTTTTAATTCCCTTGAAAGGGAAGGCACACAGGGTGGCGCTTGGGCCAGAGACGCTTGCTGCCTTGATAACCAGAACCACCCAAGTAATGGGAATTTGGTTCTGGAGGTAGCTCACAGCTTGTTGGCTGGTCCTCTCTTCCCTAGCACCCACAGAGGTTGAGCTCTGAGGGAAAGAGTGGCTGCTGCTGACCAACTCGGTGCTGAGTGCTGGAAAGAAGGCCCAGAAGTTAAGAGAGCGTGCTGGGCTTCCAGCGTCTCCAAGTGCAGTCCCCAGCACACAATCGGGCAGCTCAGAACCACCTGTCACTCTGGCTCCTGGAGATTCAACACCTTCTTCTGGTCTCTTTGGACATCTGTGTGTCCACACTGGTGCACACACACAAATAAAAATCATTTTTAATTTTTTAAAGAAATTATAAAAGCCAGGGGTGCTGGGTGGTGGCGGCGGCACATGTTAATCCCAGCACTCGGGAGGCGGAGGCAGGTGGACCTCTGTGAATTCAAAGCCAGCCTGGTCTATAGTGCTAGTTCTAGGACGGCCAAGGCTACACACATAAAGGCCAGGGGTGCAGCTTAGTGTAGATGGCCAGGCTAGCATGCACAAAGCCTAGGTTCTATTCCCCACACCGGGAACAAAAGGCTGAGGTGTGTACGACGGCTCACTTAAAAACAAACCAACAAAAACACAAGACATCTTTATGTGGATAATACTGGATTAGAAATATCCATTTCTTTTGGTTTTTGCGGCCACACATCGGGACTGTAGGCTGCTGGGCAGGCGGAGTCTGGGCCTGTTCTGACTGCTAGGTGCTGCGCAGTTCTTCCATATCATTATCAAGCCAGGACTCCGAAGAACACACATCTGTAGGCAGTGCCAGAGAGGACCGTGACAGTCACACACCCCAGCGGCATCTCAAAGTCACTGACGTCTTACATACTGTCACCTCTTAGGATCACACGAATTAGACTGTGGGGAGAGTATCTTGTATTTTGTGGTTTTGCTTGCTTAGTTTTGAGACAGTCCCCCTCTGTAGCCAAGTCTGTCCTGGAACTCACTCTCTAGACCAGGCTGGCCTCAAACTCATAGAAATCTGCCTGCCTCTGCCTCCCGAGTGCTGGGGTTAAAGGTGTGTGCTACCATGCCCTGCCAATACCCTGAATTTTAAAATATGCACTCACAGAATGTCAAGTGGAGATTTTAGCAACGTATGTGCACACTTGCATGCGTACCCAGTAAATGGGCCTCTGCCTCTAGCTGTAGTGCAGCCAAGACCCCGAGAGCAGGAGGTCATCTGTTGAGAGGATCACTTGGGCCTAGGAATCTAAGGCCACCCTGGGCGTCATACTGAGAGTCTGTTTCCAAAAATGACACCAACAAATGAAACAGTGTGAACCTGCCTAGCGGGACACTGGCTGCTGGCTGTGGCTGCGGAGGAGCTGGCTCTACATTCAGAAGATTTAAAGGAAGTCTGGCCAGGCATGGTGGTGGGTTCAAAATCAGCCTGGTCTACACTTAGCTACAGACTAGCCAGGGCTTTGTAGTGGGGCTCTTAAAATTCTTGCTTTAAATAAGAAAGGTAAGATACTGCGCTTAGACTTCTCAGGATGAAAGGGAAGAAATCTTCACACACAAATAAAAAAATTCACCTTCTGTTAATCCAGGATATATGTGTTGGGGGCTGCTTATTCAGTGGCTCTGGACATGAAGCCTAGAACTTCATGCATGCTAGGCAGGTACGCTACCACTGAGTGACATCCTCAACTCTCTTTTAATTTTTATCTACCATCTGTCTATCTATCATGTATCATTTATCTATCATCTGTCGTGTATCATCTGTCTATCATCTATTGATCTATCAATCATGTAACATTTATCATCTATCCTGTATCATCTATCATCTGTCTGTACTGTATCTATCTATCTATCTATCTATCTGTCTGTCTGTCTATCTATCTACCTACCTATCTATCATCTGTCTATCCTCTATCTATCTACCTATCTATCTATCTATCTATCTATCTATCTATCTATCTATCTATCTACCTATCTATCTATCATCTGTCTATCATCTATCTATCTATCTATCTGTCTATCTATCTATCACGTATCATTTGTCTATCATC
>CABHPQ010148327.1:26232-42824 GCA_902168405.1 Peromyscus aztecus
TATCTATCTATCCTGTATCATCTGTCATCTGTCTATCTATCTATCTATCTATCTATCTATCTATCTATCTATCTATCTACTGTATAGGGATGATTTGCCTACATGTATGTCCATACAATATGCATGCAGTGTACACAAAGGCCAAAAGACAACTGATCCCTTGGAACTGGAGTTATGGATGGTTATGAGCCACCATGTGAGTGCTGGGAATCGAACCTGGGTCCTCTGGAAGGGCAGCCACTATTCTTAGCTACTGGGCCACCTCTCCAGACAAGGGTGCACACTTAAAAACCCAGAACTGGGGAGATGAGGCAGGAAGATCTCTAGGGCTCCCTGGCCAACCAGCCTAGCCATATCACCAAGATCTGGGTTCAGTGAGAGACCCTGTCTCAAAAATGAAGGTAAGGCCAGCAAGATGGCTCAGCAGGTAAAAGGCACCTGCTACTGAGTCTGACGACCTGAGTTCACTCTCCAAGACCCCCATGGTTGATAGAGAGAACTGACCCCCAAAGCTGTCTTCTGACCTGCACACATGCTCTGTGGCATTCATATCTGGCCCTACACAAAAAATTAATAATTTAAATTTTTTAATTAAAAATATGAAAGCTGAAAAAAAATATGAAAGCTGGGTGGTGGTGGCGCACGCCTTTAATCCCAGCACCTGGGAGGCAGAGGCAGGTGGATCTCTGTGAGTTTGAGGCCAGCCTGGGCTACAGAGCGAGATCCAGGACAGGCACAAAGCTACACAGAGAAGCCTTGTCTCAAATATATATATATCAGTTGTAGTTGCAAATGCTGGTTGGATATGCAAGAGACAGAGACAGAAGGATCACAATGTTGAGACCAGCCTGGGCCACACATTTAGGCCACAGATGCGGCTCAGTGGGAAGAGACACACATGTGCCATGACACACTTGCATGAGCACACACACAATAAATAAATAACACACTGAGAAGTAGGGTGGAGGGACCGAGGAAGACATCCACATCGCATACACAAACGCACTGTACTGGTTGGATTGTGTCAATGTCACACAAACTAGAGACACCTGAGGACCTCAACTGAGGCATTATTCCCATCAGATTAGCTCCTGGGTGTGTCTGTTTCTTGATTAACGACTGATGGGGGTGTGCCTAGTCCACCGTAGACCACGCCACACCTGCACAGGTGGTCGTGGGTGGTGTAAGAAAGCAGGCTGAGCAAGCCAGTAAGCAGCGTTCCTTCATGGCCTCTGCTTTAGTTTCTGCCTCCAGGCTCCCATCTGGAGTCCCCTGATAATGGTCTGTACCATGTTTCCTCTCTCCACCCCCCCAAGTTGCTTTCAGTCAGTGTTTTACCACAGCAGAAGAAAAGCAAACTAGAAGATACACATACACAAATAAATAGCAGTTAAGAGTTGGCGCCCTGGGCTGGAGAGATGGTGCAGTGGTTAAAAGCATTGGCTACTCTTCCAGAGGACCTACGTTCAATTCCCAGCACCCACATGGCAGCTCACAACTGTCTGTAACTCCACTTGCAGGGGATCCGACACCCTCACACAGACAAATGTACACACAAGTAAATAAATAAAACATTTTTTTTTAAAAAAGAGTTGGTGCCCAAAATTATTCCTCCATATGTGGAATCCACTCAGTGAGAGTCTTCTGAGAGGATTCTCTGGCGTCCAGCCTGTGATGGGCTTTACTCTTCTGGTCTTGCAGGGAATGTGAGCATCAGATCAAGTCCATAGACGGTGAGATCGAAGCCTATAAGAGGTCCATCATGAAGGAGGAGGAGAAGAATGAGAATCTGGCCCGCCTCCTGAACCGCTCAGAGACAGAAGCCATGCTAGTGCAGAAAATGACCACCCAGTGCTTAACCAAGCAAGAGGCCCTGCAGAACGAGTTCAACACCTACCAGCTCGCCCTGCAGGACACTGAGGAAATGCTGAGCAAGGGCCACGTGGTGAGGCATGGCCCCCAACCGCAGGCATCTGCTCTCAGCCAGCCCATAGCGGGGTGCCCGGGCACATCCTCCCCATGGCTCTTCCTTTGCAGGAACACTCAGCGGTCTTGAGCGAACTACAGGTTGCCCGCCAGGCTGTCCGTCAAGAGCAGGAGCTACGGCAAAAGATGGATGCCTCCATCATGGACAAGCTGCAGGAACATGGGACCTCCAGCAAGATGACCATGTACTTTCAACAGCTCCTTCGGAAGCTGCAGAAGGAAAATACCAACCTGGTAGGTGGCCCCTAGCTGAGTGGGCAGGGGCTGGCCTGGAGCCAGAGGCATGTGAGCAAAGGGTTCCTGGGGTGGCCCCTCATTACCTAGTTTCTAGCTGTCAAAGGGAGACTTTCTATAATTTACTTATTTATTTTTGCTTTTTTTGAAGGTAGGGTCTCTATGTAGTCCTGGTTGTCCTAGGACTTGGTATGTAGATCAATCTGGCCTTGAAACTCAGAGACATCTGCCTGTCTCGGCTCCCAAGTGCTAGGATCAAAGATGTGAGCCACCACACCCAACTCTATAGTGTATTTTAATTAATTTAGTTCCTGTAGTATTAGAGATTGAGCCTAGGGTCCTGCCCATGCTAGGCAAATCTTATACCACTGAAAGACTTCTTTGTCCTCCTTCTTCTCAGGTAGCCCCAGCTAGCCTCAAACTTACTTCTATGTGTGTGTGTATGTATATGTATATATATATGCACACCACACATATATGTATATGCACACACAAATATATATGTATACACGACCTTGAATTTCTGATCCCCCTGCCTCCTCCTCTAAGTGCTAGGATTATAGGTCCAGGCCACCATGTCCAGTTTATTAGGCCCTGGGGATGGAATGCAGAACTGAACAGTGGGTTGCATCCCTCCCCAGCTCCCCAAGCCTGCTTTTTCTTTTGAGACAGGGTCTCACTAGTTGCCTAGACTGACCTGAACTTATCCTGTAGCCCAGGCTATAGGCTCAAACTTGTGATTGTCATGCCTTAATGACATTGTCATGCCTTAATCTCTTGGCAGCTGGGATGACAGATCCAGCTAACACTGTCTTCTTGTTAAACACCTACAGAGTTTGCCCAGCATGCACGAGGCCCTGGGTTCTGTCTCCAGCACCAGGGCGGGCAGGGGGTGGGGTGGGGGGGGTGGGGGGGGAACACTTCTAGATTTCTTCCCTTCTGCACACATTTACACATACACACACACACACACACACACACCCTCCCTCATTCACATACTCATGCTAACATTGCACTCTTGTTAAACTTCTGGTTTTAAGTTCATTTGATTATATTTTTATTAGTTTCATTGACCTATGACACAGAGAGAAATGTGCACAGGCATTAAGTTTGGGACTAACTGAATTTTTCGTTTTACTTGACAACACCCAACACATCTGCTCTTGCCGTTCCCCATTCTTCGACAACGCAGACCTTTGTATTTGCATGACCTTCATCATGAGAGCATGATTGATTGATTGAGTTATGATTGATGAGTCTCTTGTTAGAAGCTTCAGGCTGACTAGGGTTTTTTCAGCGTTTTGAGCAGCTCTGCACAGATACCCAGGTCTACAAATGTCTACACTCTGAGGACAAGCTACTAAGCCACCACTCCTGGGCAGAAGCCACCATCTGGCTTGCCCGAGAGGCCTGCAGTGTGCCTTTGACCTCCAAAGTCTGGAGCACCGCACACCTGAAAATTCATTCTAGGGCCTTGCTTTTTCCTCAGCTACATGGGAGACTGCCTTTGGGAAAGCAACTCACTACTTGAATATTTCTTTTTCTTGAGACTGTGTCTCACTCTGTAGCTGAAACTGCCCTGGCATTCACTGTTGTCTGTGCCAGCATCAAACCCATGGCTGTCTTCATGCCTCTGCTTCTCAAATGCTGGGGTTACGGGGGAGCCCCCACACCCAGCTCCTTTTTGTTGTTGTTTGTTTGCTTCTTCATATGGTGGGATCCCGCTAGAATCTCTGCCTTTGGTGGCCCGGGGAGTGCTGTGTCAGGCTGAGGACACATCCCACAGAGGGGCTGCTCTGCCACCGCACAGTCTTAGGAAGAGGGGCGGGACCTGGCCAGGTTGCGTTTCTACCATCAATTGAACCAGTACAGATCCACTCCCCACATTTTCAGCTCCACTTGTGTGATCCCAGCCCAGGCTCTCTGATTCTGTCCTTCTGGGAATTTGGAGATGAGGAACATAGGGTCCATCCAGGCTTAGATAGGGGTGTCTCTGCAGTTAACACCTGAATCCAGCTCCCTTGAGAACCTGATTCCTCCATCTGACTAGGGCCTCGGGCCCAGCCTTGGGCTCTGGGGGGCTCAGCTGTCTTTCCTGCCACCTTGAAGGTGGCAGAGGATTGGACCTGCCACCGCTGCTGCTTCCTGTCATGGTGGCTTTTTGCCAGGAGTAGGCATGGCTGTTGTCACCTGGCCTCCTGAAAGGGCAGCAGCCTTGACATTCCCACTCCGCACACACTTTTGACCTGACTGTACAAGGAAGGGCCAAGGCTGGCTGGAAAGTCCAGGCTGACGTGGCTCAAGTCCTTCCCCTGGGAGCAGGGCAGGCAGAAAGACAAGGTGTCTCGGGTGCCTTTGAGACACTAAGGAGCGGGGTGGGTGTGAAGTAGCCTGCCCAGTCCCATTGTTGCACAGGCTAGACCTGTCCCCTAAGGTCTTCTGTTGGCAGGCCCCCACCCTGCCCCTTCCTAGATTGGGCATGGACTATCCCCACCTCTTCCCACCAGAGGGCAGTAAAGAGTCTTGGGCTAACAACTGTTTATTATTGTGGTTTTCCAACTGAAGTGGAGCCCTTGAAAAGGGACACTGGATACCCAAAAGCCCTGTGCACCAGTGACAGGTGGGGCAGGAAAGGGTCCCGTCTTGGAAGAGGATCAGAGGGTGGCAGTCACGATTCTGTCTGGGGCTGGTGCAGAGGGAAGCGGGGAAGGGTGCCAATGCAGGACCTCATTATAAACTCAGAAGCAGAGCTGAGGTCCCGGGGTTCCGAGGAGGCCAGGATGCTTTCCACAGGTCACAGGGGGTAGTGCCAGAGGTAGTGTGTTCTGCCCAGTCACAGGGTGAGAGGAAGACTATGCCATAATCTGAAAGGGGTCAGGAAACATCCTACTGCACACTGCACAACCATTAAAAATTCTATAAGAGGAGGCTAAAGGTGATGACACACACCTTTAATCTCAGTGCCTGGGGGCAGAGGCAGGTGAGTCTCTGTGGGTCTGATGCCAGCCAGCGCTATACAGTGAGACCTTATCTCAAAAAAGGATGTTTTAATTACATAAGAATATGAGACGGGGGTGCTGGAGAGATGGCTCAGAGGTTAAGAGCACTGGCTGCTCTTCCAGAGGTCCTGAGTTCAATTCCCAGCAACCACATGGTGGCTCACAACCATCTCTAATGAGATCTGGTGCCCTCTTCTGGCCTGCAGGCATACATGAGGCAGAACACTGTATACATAAAAAATAAATAAATCTTTAAGAAAAAAGGAATATGAGACAGTATCTGTCAGGCTAAAGAAATCAGTGGCATGTGACCCCACTCCTGCTCTCCTAAGGGGTACGGGAGGGTGGGGGGCCTGGGAGGGTGGGGGTATGGGAGGGTGTACATAACATAACACTGGAGGAAGGGTAGGCTTCCAGGTGATCTGGTGGCTAGCTTTGTGACAGAATCACCCATGATTCAACACTTTCTCCTCTGCACTTACACTCTGCTTGTTTATAAAACCCAGCATGGATAACTTCTTTCTCCTTCCTCTCCTCCCTCCCTCTTCTCCCCCTCCCTCTCTCCCCCTGCCTGACCTGGAACTCAATATGTAGACCAGGGTGGTCTCAAACTCATAGTGATCTTCCTGCCTCTACTTCCCAAGTGCTGCTAGAATTAAAGATACGAACCAGCCTGGAGGCAGAGGCAGATGGGTCTCTGAGTCGGAAGCCAGACTCAGTCTACACAGTGAGTTCCAGGACAGCCAGGCCTACACAGAGAAACCCTGTCTCAAGAAAGAAAGAAAGAAAGAAAGAAAGAAAGAAAGGAAGGAAGGAAGGAAGGAAGGAAGGAAGGAAGGAAGGAAGGAAGGAAGGAAGGAAGGAAGAAAGACATGAACCAGCCCCCCTTTTGCCCTTTTGAGAGAAAGGAGGGAGGGAGGGAGGGAGGGAGAGAGAGAGAGAGAGAGAGAGAGAGAGAGAGAGAGAGAGAGAGAGAAAGAGAGAGAGAGAATGAATATGAATGTCTCTTGCAGCCCACACTGACCTCAAATTCACTATGTAGCCCAGGCTGGTCTTGAACTCAATTCTCCCGCCTCGGCCTCCCATGTGCTGGGATCACATGCTTGTGCCACCACACCCAGCTTTCTTTTTCGCAGGCCATCTCCATGTGTAAACAGGCCCCTTGTAAGTTCTCAAGACACAGGGCCAGTTAGCTTCCTGGCGACTGCATGCAAGGATCACTCCTGTCAAGGAAGCAGCAGTCGGGCCCATTCAAGTGGCAGAAAACGCTCACACCCATTGCCCTTCATGCCCTCAGGTGACACATCTTTCCAAACTTGACGGCGACATTGCTCAGGCCACCCTGGACATCACCAACACCAGCTGCAAGGTAGACATGCACAAGAAGACGCTGGCAGAGCTGGACAAAGAGGTGAAGCGGTTCAATGACCTCATCACCAACAGCGAGAGCGAGATCGTCCGGCGCACCATCCTCATCGAGAGGAAGCAGAGTCTCATCAACTTCTTCAACAAGCAGCTGGAGCAGATAGTGTCTGTGCTGGGGGTGAGGCACTGCCCTGGGCTCCGAGCCACGTGCCTGGGTGCTCGCAGACAGCAGGCACCCCCCCTTCCTCTCCCCATTCCACTGGTGGAGTGGCTGTGTGTGCGCGCTCCAGGCTGCAGCCACCATGGCGGTCATCGTACTGTTTCTTGCACGAGACCGGAAAGGAAAGGGTCCAGGCTGGGCTGGGTGACGCAGCTACCCCCTACTTGTATAACCGGACCTGAACTCCACATCGTTCACGTCTGGCATGAGCCTTCTTTTGATTTTGTTGTTTGTTTTGTGGGACAGTGTGTCGCTGTGTGGCCCAGGTGACCTAGAACTTGACATCTTGCAGCCTGGGCTTCTGAGGGCCATGTGCTACGTACCTGGGTTCTTTGGATTTTCTTCGTGACTTGTGAGACACAGACACACAGGTGGTGGGCTGGACTTACTACGGCACTGGGCAAAGTGGTTTAATCAATTTGAGGGCTCAGTGTCTTCTTACCTGGTCACTCAGGCACCTGTCACCTAAGGACCTACCATGGGCTTCAAGTCCTCAAGTAGAGCACGCTGTCAGGGAAGCCCTGTGCTGGCCATAAACCTTGATGGTCTGAGGTCAGAGAACAGTAGAGTCTCCTTTCGGGTCAGAGGCTGTGCCCACGAGGACCTGGGACCTCAAGGCCAGTGAAAGGAGTCTCCGGGATTCCTGAGGACTGTCTGAGCCCTTGGAGTAAATGCCTTGAATTCATGATTCTCCATAGCTGGGGAGCTGGCTCAGTTGCTAAAGTACCTGCTTCATGATCATAAGGCTCTGGGTTCCACCCTAGCACCCACAGTAAAAGCAGGGTATGACAGTTTGTACCTGTAACCCCAGCACTGGGGAGGTGGGGCCGGAGGATCCCTGCAGCCTGCTGGCCAGTCCGTCTAACCAATCAATAAATCCCAGATTTACCGAGAGACCCTATCTCTCAACGTGGAACTCTCACCTCTGTGGCCACACGCACACGCACGCACACACTTGTGCACATGCGTATATACCACACATTAATAATAATAAAAGCAAACCTGTGGCTACCGAGGCTCACGCTGCACTCTGATTAAATCCCTCCAGGGGGAGGAAGCTGGACCCCTGGAGCTGGAGATCAAAAGGCTGTCGAAGCTGTGTGAGGAGAGCAACGCGGGAGTGGCGGAGGCACAGATGACGTGGCTGCGGCTGCAGCAGGAACTGGTCCAGATCACACACGAACGCGAGGAGCAGCTGGTGTCCCTGGACCAACTTAACAAGGAGCTGCACATTATGGAGCAAAAGAAGCTCCGAGTAGAGAGTGAGCCCTGGGGGAGGGGCTGCCCAGCGCTGAGGCTGTAAGCTTGAGGCTAGCCTGGGCTACATAGGAAGACCCTGTTTCAAAATGAAAACAAAGCAAACCACGAAAATTCTAAAGCCATCTAATTTGCCGGTGCTGTCCACCTGTACTCCTGAGGTCTGTGGGAGATGGGAACAAAATGCTCCTTCTTCAAGGGAACTCAGAGTCTGTGAAACTCAGACAAATGCAGCCAGCCTCCTCAACTCCTGCCCTTGACTGGTTAGAGCACTTGGTTCCCACCCCACAGACCTCAGAAGCACGGTGGATCCCTCCGGGTTGTCCCTGTGCTGAGAAGTGACCCTTCAGTGACCTCACCAGGGGCCTGCCAGGATGTCCTTCCTGGGTCACCACCAACATGGCACCCTACTGAGATATCCTGGGTCCCACAGGGTCCAGATAGGGGAGCCAGTTAAATGCTGCCTGGGGCTCTTGTGTCTGCCCCCTTCTCAGCGATCCCATGACATCCTCTCACAGCCTTTGGTTACTCACAGCCAAGTGGAGTGTGCAAGGCTGCCTGGCACCAGCAGTGAATAGCACTGTGGGAAGCCAGAGCTGGCTGGAATGCAAAGTCGCCCCCCCCCCACACACACACACACAGGGATGAGATCAGCAAAGATAGGCACATCCAGAGACCTAGCTCTGAGCCGGCCAAGGATACTGGTGGGGAAAGGGCAGAACTGTGTGGGTCACGTACCCCGGTGTCTTTTTTTTTTTTTTTTCTCCATCAAAATGTCAAGAACATCTTTTGTCTTTCTCCTTTTCACCCTGCCCTGAGGCCAGGTGATGGAGGCAAAGGGCCCGCTGCCTTCCCTAGATACCCACAGCCTCTGAGCTCCGCCCACCCTGCTCTCCACCTGTGCGTCTGCAGCATGAGGTCCTTCCAGGGACCAAGCTTAGGGAAACAAAGTCCAGGAAGACACCAGGGCAGGAGGGGAGCCACAGGAGGGTGTGGCTGCTGCCTGCCGAGGACCCCTGACCCTCCAGCATCCCCCCCCCACCTGCCTGTCCTCCCACAGACAAGATTGAGCAAGAGAAGAAGGAACAGAAGGAGATCCACCGCCACATGAAGGACCTAGACAACGACCTGACCAAGCTCAACCTGCTGATGGACAAGAACCGGTCCAACTCAGACCAGCTGCAACAAAGCAACCTGGTGGCCGAGACAGAGTTCGTGCGTACACTAAAGGTCGGCACCGCCCACTGCACACTCCGTCACTGGCAGGGTGTGATGGTGGCCGACTCTCTCTCTCTGGCACACACATCCTTGATTTGGGCAGATTCCCTGGAGGGGCTTGTGGAGGGATCAGAATGTTGGTCTAAGGCCTTGCCAGTCCTGAGGGACTCCAGGGGCCACAGCCCTGAGCCTTCCTCACAGCTCTCCTCGGTCCCCACAGGCTGCAGAGAAGGAGACCATCCAAATGCAGGAAAAGCTGACGCAGCTCCGTGAGGAAAAGACCACCCTCCTCAACAGCCTAGTGGAGGCAGAGTGAGTAGGACTCAGCCGTGTGCTGGTGCTCAGTGTCACCAGACCCGTCATGGTTCTGTGGGCATGGCCACCAAACATTGGCACCACCGGGGGGGGGGGGCAGCTCTGAAGGCCACTTTTGTGGACCCCAGAGAACCACAGAAAGTCACCGTACAGATCTGTAGAATACCCCTTGGCAGCAACTACCAACCCGGCCAGTTACCTCTGGGTATCGAGTGGTTTTCTTTGGGATAAACTTTATAAAATATATCTTATTTTTATGAGAAAAGGTAGTAATATATAAGCCCAACCCCAAACATTTTACACTATGACAAAGTATTGAGAGTAGAAAAGAGAAAATGGGAGATGGCTCAGTGGATGAGGGTGCTTACATGAGGGCCTGAGTTCAATCTCCAGCTCCTCCATAAAAAGCCAGGCATGGCCAAGTGTGCCCATAACCCCAGCGTGATGGCGTGTGTTCTAGCTCTAGGTTCAGTGAGAGACTGTCTCCTGAGACTACATGGATAATAGAGCAGGAAACCAGATGTCCTATGGCTTCTGTGTGTGTGTGTGTGTGTGCGCGCGCGCGCGCGCGCGCACAGGTGCATACCATCCCCATACACACATTAAACATTGGGAAAGGGAAAACATGTAATAACAACTCTGCTCTGTACGTGTGTGTGCGCGCGCGCACGCGCGCGCGTGTGTATACTGGAGACAGAATTTAGGACCTTGCACATGCCAGGCATGTGCTCTACCACTGAGCACTACCCCAGCTCCCCAAACCCATCACAAGAGACTGCTACAGAGATATATTTCTTTCTTGTTTTGTTGGTAGCAAAACCATTCCCTTTGAGGCAGTTGTACATTGTTATGTTGTCTTTGCACAGCTTTGCACACACATATACTTCTCCCATGGAAACAGTTTGTAGGCACTGTGAGGGGGCCCCTTGATTGACAGGAGTGCTCTAGAAGGGATAATGTGTTTCTTGCCATTTGACAAGATCTGTACATTAATACACGTGCACACACACACACACACACACACACACACACACACACACACACACGGTGGCTTTGGGGCATGTGTTCTGGGTTACATTTGGACAGCTTCCTGCCAGAACTATTTGGCCTTTTTACTTTCTTATCCAACTTTTACCAATCCCATGTACATTCTCAGTTCCTAAGGCATATATATCCCTGCTGCCTCCCCATCGCTCTCTCTTCTAAGGATGTCTCTGAAACTAGAGTTACAGTCAGCAGTGAACCGCCACAGGGATGCCGGGAACTGAACCCAGGCCCTCTGTAAGGGCAGCCTGTGTTCTCAGCGGCCATCTCTCCAGCTGCAGTCTCTCATCTCTCCCTCTTTTTTTTTTTTAATAATTTTTTTTGTTGTTGTTGTTTGTTTTTTTTAAGATTTATTTATTTATTATGTATACTGTGCTGTGTCTGCATGGCCAGAAGAGGGCGCCAGATCTCATTACAGATGGTTGTGAGCCACCATGTGGTTGCTGGGAATTGAACTCAGAACCTCTGGAAGAACAGCCAGTGCTCTTAACCTCTGAGCCATCTCTCCAGCCCATCTCTCCCTCTTTTAATACTTGCCTTTTCCTCCTCCTCCTTCTCTCTTCCCTTTTTTCCTCTCCTCCCCACCTGTCTCAAGGCCTGGCAAACCGTTTTGTAAGGAACCTGAGTAAAGAGTTTGTGGTGCCAGGCGGTGTTGGCGCACGCCTTTAATCCCAGCACTTGGGAGGCAGAGCCAGGCAGATCTCTGTGAGTTCAAGGCCAGCCTGGTCCACAGAGTGAGTTCCAGGAAAGGCGCAAAGCTACACAGAGAAACCCTGTCTCAAAAAACAACAACAACAACAACAACAAAACAAACAAACGAAAAGAGTTTGTGGCTTCATTTGCCACAGTTCTGGGCAGAATGGGGGTGGGGGTCCTGCCACCCCAGCTCAAACTGCTCTGGCTCTGACGTTGCCTCTCCTGCCTCTAAAGACACCAGATCATGCTCTGGGAGAAAAAAATCCAACTGGCAAAAGAGATGCGTGCCTCAGTGGATTCTGAGACCGGGCAGACAGAGATCCGTGCCATGAAGGCCGAGATCCACAGGATGAAGGTGAGTGTGTCAGGGAGGTGGGCACGGGTGGCAGGTATGCTGCAGATCGGGAACCACTGAGCCACCCTGCCAGTGGCAACAGGTGAGATTCCTGGGGAGGACCCGTTGCTACACAGTGACTGCGTTCCATGGTCACGGGCTCAGTGTCACCACCCACCCCTCACACCAGGGTCTGCCTGACTTTTGTCTGTATTGTGCAGAGTAATCCCACAATAGCCAGGACATGTGATCATATGCACATCACCTGATAACATGTTGTTTTATTGTGACTCCAAGCAGTCAAGGCTCTTTGATATTTTCAAATACTGTTGTAAAGCCTAGTTTTCCAGCCCACTAATCTCACTGTGGAACAAGAACCTCATATGGGCTGATGTGGTGGTGCACATCTTTAATCCCAGCAGTTTGAGGCCAGCCTGGTGTACACAGCAAGTTCCAGGCTAGCCAGGGTGACATAGTGTGACCCTGTCTCAAAAAAGCAAAATCAACGAAAACAACTCTTTTTTTTTTTTTTTTAAGGCTCAGGGGGGTGCCTCATCCCATCTCTCATGAGCAGTAGATGTCACTAACTCTAAGAACAACTAAATCACAAGTGATCGTCAGTTTAAGGTTCAAGACCTTAGGGATAAAACTAAGAGCAGTTAGGGGCTGGAGAGATGGCTCAGCAGTATGGCTGCTCTTCCGGAGGTCCCAGGTTTGATTGTCCGCACCCATGTGGCGGCTCACTGTTTTCTGTAACTCCTGCCCCAGAGACCAGATGTTCTCTTCAGGCCTCCACAGGCACCAGGCATGTACGTGGTGCACAGACATGCATTCAGGGAAGACACCCATGCACAGAAGAGGAAAATGTTAAATAAAAAACAACTAGATCAGTTAACCAAAATGACATCGCCTTTCCAATGGCATTTATTATGTAAAGGCCTCAGGCTGTTGGCTACTCTTCAGCTCTGAGGCATGTGCTGAGCTAGCCTGTAGCTTGGCAGTCAAGCACTTGCATGCATGTTCAAGGCCCAGGATTTGATCCCCAGTGTGACCAATTGTCAACTTGACAGGGCCCACAGTCACCGGGAGGACAGTGTCTGGGCACACCTGTGAGTGTGTTCTACATTCGTTCAGCGCACATCCAGCCTGCCTATGCTTTGAAAATTCAGTTCAATTGAGTATTTTAATATTATTTTTGAAGCAGGGCCTCACTATATATTGAGGCTGGCCTTGGACTTGATATCCTCTTGCCTCATCCCCCTGGGTGCTGGGATGGATTGCAGGCGTGTAGTGGTCCTTGGCCTTATGTTTTCTTTTATGGATCCCTGGGAGGGATTATCTGAGTTAGGCTAATTGAGGTTGCAAGAGCCGCCTGAGCTGTGAGCCCCACTCTCTACGGACTGGGTAAAGGGAGGCCAGTAGCAGCACTCACTGCTGACTGGCTGGAGGGTGAGCAGCCGGCCCAGCCCCTGCTCCCTTCCCTGCCGTGATGGACTGCGCTGCTTAGAAGTGCAAGCCAGATGAGCCCCTCCCTCCCTTAAATTCTTTTTGTCCCAGTATTTTGTCACAGCAAGAAAATAAGTAACTAATACACCCAGCATCCATAAAAGAAAACATAAGGCCAAGTTCCACTACACGCCTGCAATCCATCCCAGCACCCAGGGGGACGAGGCAAGAGGATATCAAGTCCAAGGCCAGCCCCAATATATAGTGAGGCCCTGCTTCAAAAATAATATTAAAATACTCAATTGAATTGAATTTTCAAAGCATAGGCAGGCTGGATGTGGTGGTGCACACCTGTGTAATCCCAGCACTTGGAAGGTGGAGGCAGGAGGATCAGGAGTTCAAAGTCATCCTCAGCTACATAGAGAATACAAAGTCAGTCTGGAATACACGAGACCCTGTCTCGAAAGAAAAGCACAGAAATCATGGGATTGTTGCCTCGAACTAGCTCCCCATCTGTGGGGTGGGGGGAAAACCGAGGTCCCTGCATACCATGTTGCTGTGTCAGCCCCACGGGGGTCAGCGGCCTCCCTCCACACATACAGATGGCTTGGCTTCCTCCACCTCCACAAAACCAGCGTGCACAGATGTGACCCCAGCCTCAGCTGTGACAGACCAGTGTGGGCCACCTCAGCTATGACCAATGTGTGTTGGTGGTTTGGACCCAGCCCGACATAACCAAGGCCATCTCAGTCATAACTGCCTTCTTGCCGGCCAGGTGACCCTGGCAACGTTCCAAACCCTATAGCACAAACGAAGTCATTGAGCCCATCAGCTGGGTATGGTATGCCATGGTGAGCCATTGACACATGGGCTCTCTTTCTTTTGAAAGATTTTATTATTTTGAGCCAGGCATAGTATCGAACTCCTTTAATCCCAGCACTTGGGAGGCAGAGGCAGGCGGATCTCTGTGAGTTCAAGGTCAGCATGGTCTACAGAGTGAGTTCCAGAACAGCCAGAGCTACATAATGAGACCCTGTCTCAAAATGTTTTTTTATTATTTATTTGTAATGGTGTCTATATGTGTGTGCCCTTGCTCAGGGGTATGTGCACATGAGTGCAGCCCAAGGAGTGCAGAAGAAGCATCAGATTCCCTGAAGCTGGAGTTACAGGCAGTTGTGAACCTCCTGGTTCCTGGGTGCTGGGGATCAAACACAGGGCCTCCTTAAGAGCAGCAAGCACTGTTTAACAACTGAGCCATCTCCCCAGTGTCCCCACCCCCAGGCTGTTTGGTAATTGATGTTGGATAAGTTAGTAGTTGGTGAGGTTCGTTCATCGGGCTGTTCACCTCTGTCTAGCTTAGCACAGAAACCTCTTCTTACTTCCCTGGGATGTGGCCACCCAAGGCATGCTCTGTCCACAAGTCCCCATTAAATTGTGCCTCCTGTGATCTTAGCTCTGTCTGTCACTTGCCCCCTGTTCCCGCTTCCTTCTGCACTGAGTGGAGTTTTTCAGAACCAGTGAGGGTTCCCCAGAGAAGCAGACCCAACACGGCGTGTGTACAGTCATGCTCCATGCTGTCAGTCACGCGCCTGCACACAGTGATGGCCCAGGAGAGACCTAGGAGGGCCAGCACCATCTGTCAGCCCAGATCCAAAGACTGAGAAGGGACGGGTGGTGAGCTCCAGCCCAACACATCAGCTCCAACTTGGAAAGCATGCCACCCCAGCCTTGAGGGGCTACGTCTTCCACCATCTTTCCAAGCACCCCCACTGGAGAGGGTGGGTCTTCTTGACTCAGTCCACTAGTGCACATGCTGATCTCCTCCACAGACTCCTGGCGGGTGCACCCAGTAATCTGGGCAGCCCGTAGGCCCATCAAATGGACACAGAAAAGTAAATACGTTGCAATCCCCCCCTCCTGGAATCTAGATTACCAAAGGTTATATGTAAATTCTCAACTTTAAGGGGGTCTGTCAGATGGCTTTTGCACATGTCACGTGACAGCGTCATGGCCCTGCCCGTCTCTGCAGTGTGGGTATTGTCAATCACTGACATTTATTTATTGTCCTATGTATGTGTGTGTATGCTTGTCTGTGTGTGAGCATTCATGTGTGTTCATGTGTGTGCACTCCTGTGTGCTTGTGTGTGTAGACTAAGTCAGAGGACATCCTCAGGAACATTGGTCACTTCCTTTGAGACAGGGTCTCCATTGGCCAGGAGCTCACCAATTAGATCGCACTGGCTGACCAGCAAGCCCCAAGTCTCCTCCCGTCACCACCCCTCCAGCACTGGGGTTAAAAGTGTGCATAGCCACACCTGACACTTTCTGTGAGTTCTGAGGACCACACCCAGCGCTTCACACTTCTGAGGCAAACACTTTACTGAGCCGTCTCCTGAGTCCTGTCCCCCTTTTCTATTAAGTCATCTTCATCCATGCTAAACGTTCATACACTTATTTAAACTAGCTACAAATCCTTGTGTGGTTCCAGAAGTCTCCTTGCACCTCCAAGGTCTGTGCTCACACACCCTAGCCCTCAGCCTCCGTCTGCAGACCCTCTACCCAGCTTCTTCCAATGTCACTGCCTGTCACAACCAGTTAACCTAGTGGTGGCACAGCTAACCAGACCCCCATCTCTAGAAAGATCCTACCCGCCTCTCAACACACTTGCTGTAGAAGCTGCCATTGTCCTCTCCTCCCTCTCCTCCTGCCTCTGTACTGCTTGTGAGGATATCCATACCTCTCCCATCAGTGTGGGCGGTCTCCCAGACTCCCTGTGGTCCTCTCTGTATCCCCGACACTTCACTGGCCATGTCAAAGGCAGACAAGCCAGGGAGGGTGGGCTGGCCACTCTCACTTCAGCAGGGTCCCGCCCAGCCCCTCCATCTTGTCCCCAGGTCAAGCACGGGCAGCTGCTGAAGCAGCAAGAGAAGATGATCCATGACATGGAGCTGGCTGTGAGCCGCAGGGAGACCATCGTGACCCAGGCCGAAGGGCAGAGCAAAATAGACAAGAAGGTCGTCACCAGAACAGACTTCTACTTCCAGCAGAAGGAGCTGCGAAGGAAAATCAGGGACACGCAGAAGGTATGACCTGTGTTTCCTCTCCTTCCACAACCCAGTAACATTCCAGAGGTGCGCTCCTGCCGCGGCTGCGTGTCTGCATTGGAGGTAGGACACAGGCATATGCCGGGGTTCACCTTTCCTCCCTGCACGTGGTCAGCATGCATCTCCACCCACCAGGACACAGAGAGTGACCACCTGCCTGCTCTGGCTCGTCCACTCAGCTCTGAGGGACACAGGAGGGCCAGCAGACACTGGGTCACAGTCCGTGGGGCCCAGCCAGTCCCACCTTCCCTTCCCCATTCCTGTGGGTGGAGGTCACTGCTGCAGTGTCACATCCGTGACAGGAGAGGCAGGAGAGGCAGGACAGAGCTCTGGAACTGAGCAAACCAACCCTCCCCACGCTGGGGACACACACT
>CABHPQ010148328.1:5445-24024 GCA_902168405.1 Peromyscus aztecus
CACACACACACACACACACACACACACACACACACACACACACACACCAAAAAACCCTCCTGTTTGTTTTTCAGATTCACCTTTGACACTTTGATGCTATTTCTTCAAAGGGCCTTTTCTTATCACCCCTGTCTCCCCCAGAACACCAGCTCCCCTGATTCTGTGGACTCGCCCACCACTGTTCACATTATACAAGTTTTCAAAGCAATCATTTAAATGTGGCAGTTTCTGCATCTCCGAGCTCCTTGATGTCAAGACTGTCTTGCTTTTTAGTCATTTCCATAACCTCATCAATAGCCTAGCATGTACAACTGAGGGTACACCCAAAAGCTAACTGACTGACTGTCAGAAAAACAGCTATTCAAAACTTCAGCAACTCATTCTTGTTACCACTGCTTTAAAGACCTGTTTCAGTCACTTGACAACTACCATCCTGCCGCCCCTTCACGTCTAACCCGGTACCTGACATTTCCCATAGTCCTCCACGTCAATGCACTTAATTGCCACAATCCTGGTTTCCCGCCCCAGCTTCCTGTTTGGCGAAAGTTTCATACTACAAGATGTATCTAAAAGAACTGAGCTCTCTCCCCTGAACTCTTCCCTGAGTATTCGATGCCCACTCTGTCTTTCCACAGCATCCTGTGGATGATATTAGAAGGTGGCAAAGCAGAAGCTCTCTGGTCACCTACCTAAACACCTCCTATGAAGACTCTACTTACAGGTGGGGCTCCGAGAATATCAATGGGTAAATCAGAGGACAAAGGGCTCTCTTCAGGGACACCGAGCTTCTCAAGAGTACAAGTCCTACAGAGACAAGTCCCCTCTGGTGCAGTAGTAGGTTAGTGCACATAGCAGGTGTTCATCACGAACTGGCTTGAAAATCATTCTCCCCTGGAGGTGATATAAGGAGGCAGAGAAATATTATAGCTGAACGTACAGTGTAGTCATAGGAGAAGGCTCACCCTCACTGAGAATGCCACTGCCTATGACCAGTGTGAAAGGGAGTGGATGTTGACAAGTTCAACATTTGCTGAGTACACAGGACAGACTCTACCTCCATCACACGTTTCCTCCCTTTGCCCCCAAGAATCATGGACACGGACTTCTGGGAACCCAAGAGCGATACATGGATTAGAACCCAGAGCAAGAGCCCCTTCCTCATGTTCCCATAATGCCTCTGCCCTGCGGCTGCTTCTCAAACTCTGTGCACCCCAATGGAGGGAAAGGTGACAGGAACAGTCTCAAAGATGACTCAGTTTGGTGACTAAGGCGAGGAGGCACTGGGAGTGGGAAGCAGGTGGGGGCGAAGAGGAAAAGAATGAACACTGTATCTGATGGAGTGTGGCTCCAACATCAAGAGATCTGGTCTGGTCCCCGTCCTGGCTCTGACCGCGCAGACAGACTGGGGCCTGAGGACTTCCTTGTGTATTCTTCTTCTTCACCTCACAGTGAGCTTCCTGTGTGCCCTTCAGTACCAACGCTGAGCATCCTCTGTCCTCTAGAGACTGTTGGCTGGGCATAGGACGCTTGAATATCACGGGGGATGGGCTGGGTTTTTAAACATACTCTGCATCACCTAAGTTAGTGAGTATTAGTTCTAGTCCTGACAGGCTGCCTGGCCCCAGACTATCCCCCACAGTACACTTTGACATCCCTGAGCATCGTGCAAGCAGCGCGTCTGCAGCTGAACACAAGGCACCAGCTCACCTGATCACATCCGTCTCCTCTGCTGGTTGACTATGCCGTCATCTACCTCGTTCCCCAAGCTAGACCCCAGGACATTCTGGTTCATCTTCCCCTGTGTCTGCCCATGCCTATGTCCAGATAAACCCCGGCTCCAGACTTTCTCGTATCTTTTCTCTTTCCTTCCCCTTCACAGCGGATGTGGACAGCTCACCATCATCATCCATTGGCGGCTTCTCGCCTTTTCTGACTTGTCTCGCGGCCTCCTAGTTGCTCTCCATCCTATTTTTCAGACGGCATGTGGAATGATACTTTCACATTTCATTTATAATCTTGTTATGCTTTGGTTTGCCATCTTCCAAGCCTCCTCCAGTTCTCATAGGATGGTCCACATTCAAGGCCTTTCATCACCCTGCACCTCTCTACCTGCTGGTTTGACCTGCTGATCCCAACCCCAAAACTCACGCGTGTAGCGACACACCCTAGACTGCAGCCAGCCCTTGGAGTCCTGTACCACGCTGCACTCTTCCCATCTCTGAATCTTCGATCCTGCCACTCCTTCTCAAAGGTATGCGCTCCTCAGCCAAACTCCCTGTCTTCTACATTTGACTTGGATTTTCTCTCCCATGGAGCCCTCTATTACCCCTGTTTGATTATACCTTTCTTTCCCATGGACAGAGAGGTCCTTGAAAGCAGCGTTCTAAAACCTCCACTCAACACATGTTTGTTGAGTGTGTGAACTATCAAAGGCGGGCATGAAGCCATGAAGCCTGTTTTAGCCTCTGGCCCCCAGTGTTCCAGCCAACACATAGGTGTGTGATCTAGGCAGCATACAGCCATTGCAGTCTCGGATCTCACGCTGCATTGTTCTCCAGACAGGCAGGCCACGCTTCTGGCTCATCAGTCAGCAAGGGATATTGCTGAGTTGATTTTCCCAAGGAAGGATTGTGGGTCCACCTACACAGCAAAAGAGCTGCTCCCAGAAACTCAGGTTGAAGTCACAAAACTGCTCAAAGCCAGCGCCCAGAACCTGGGCTACCTTAGGACAGGACCCTAGCCCTGCCACCAGCATAATCATAGCTGTCCTCTCCCCACCGGGTGCTTTCTTGACTGCACTCACCCAAGGATTGCCACAGCATTCAGGCAGGCAGAGGGTGACACCTCTGTGCAAAGAAAGCCGCCCACGGAGTCTCACCTCTTCTAGGTCACTGTTCCACCATCCCTTCCCCTTCCAGTACCACCCACACGTTGAGGTGCCACCCACAAGTACACACACACACACACACACACACTCTCTCTCTCTCTCACACACACACACACACACACACACACAGAGAGAGAGAGAGAGAGAGAGAGAGAGAGACAGAGAGAGAGACAGAGACAGAGACAGAGACAGAGAGAGAGAGAGACAGAGAGAGAGAGAGAAAGGCAGCTTGTCTGCCTGCAGACCCAGACCCGACGTTCTGCATCAGACCACGTCATCTTTCAAAGGGAAGCAAGTGTGACTTAGCAGTTAAAGGTTATAACCTTCCAGGCTCTTTCACCAGTCTGCCCCTCACTGAACAGCCTCTGCCGGTGAGAAGACCTGAGCTTAGATCCCTCTGGGAAAATTATTATCTTCTCTGGCCCTCCGTTTTCTTCTTTACAGGCTAGCACTGAGGGCTTTGCTTCCCACCTCCTTTCTGGCGTTACACAGGTACAGTGCAAACATGGAAAATTCGTAGAAATGATACGGCTAGTGGACACCAGGTTCTGTCTCCAAGGAGGAGGAGCCTTTCAAATAAAAAAAAAAAGACCAGCTAGAATCCAAATGGTTACTAGACACATATCATGTGAAAGAGATCACCACCAGCCAGTGCCATAACCACCTTATACTGCATTTGATAGCGCAGTACTTGAATGTATATCTTTGAAGACAAATGCTCTACGTTTGAGGTTTAAATATAGGTTAGTACATCTTACACATATGGGAAAAGAGACAATATTTGCACATGCACTGATATGTGCGTTGTTTCTGAGAGAAAACAACACTTGCCTTGCCTAGGATTCACGAATAAAGTATAATGAAAGGGATGAATTTTGGAGTAAAACATACATACACCCAAACGTATACATAGATTCAAATCCTGACTTATTCATTCACTTCTTGATTTGGAATAAGTTTTAAGTTAACTAGTCTCAATCTCCCCGTATTAAAAAGAAAGAAATTATGAAGCCAGTCTCATAGATTTCCTGTGTAAATTACACAAAAACACAATATCTAGGACAGAGAGGGCCCTGATACACGTCACGGTCCCCTCCAGCGTTCTCTGTCTCACCAACACAAGGTGTGGCCTGGGGCGAGTCACTGACCCCTGGCCGAGTGCTTGCTCATCTCTAGGAACAGGTGGACCCGATGACCCCCTGGATTCCTTCCAGACTTCAGATGCCATACTATCAGGTATCAAATATCTATTTTATGCGCGGGCGTGAGTTGAAATAATGAGCCTAGCCAAGGGGAAGCCCCCGCAGCCTGGTGCTCACTCCATTTCCAAAGAGTTGCCTTTCTCTGACCGCGCCAGTTGCTCCCTCTCATATTTTCAATACAGGGCCCATTGATGACCACAGAAAGGAATGCCCAGTGCAGCTGCGGCCCCACTTGAGCCCTCCAAGCGGGCACGCTCACGCCTGTTGTGGGCTCTGTGTTCCCTGAGCCTGTTGTTGGAGTGATGTCTGAAATCCTCAACACCTGCAGGCCAGCTTCCTGAGCATTTCCAGTGCCCCCTCCCCATCTTCCATCTGCATCTGAAATGCAGCTGCTCTGGCCCCTGCAAAGGGGGAGCCCAAGGGACAGGACATCTCCTTGTTTGGTCTCCTTGGCTGAGCCCAGCCTAGCCGAAAGCTCCTCTGTGCACAGTCTTTTGTGGTTTTGCCATTATGTTTAAATGAGCTTCGTGTGCAAGAGAACTTTTTTTTTTTTAATGAAATAAAATGAAAGGACCACAAAAGACCACAGCAGAAGACATCTGGTCTTTAGATGAAAGCTTTTCCCTCCTCTTGAATTAGAGGGGGAAAAAAGAAGAAGAAGAAAAGAAAAGAGAAAGAGTAGCTGGGCTTTATTTGTACTGTGCCTCCACCCCCACCCCAAGAAAACCAATACAAACAAAATTGGCACATGGTGGGGGCAAAATGAGTGTGGACCCATAACCTGAGAAACGAGACCAGAGAAAGGCAAGATGCCTCTCCCATTTCTGCAGCCTTGTCTGCACGTTTCTCACCAGAAACCTTCAGTCCCCATGACTTTTTTCGAAGAATGCTCGATCTTCTGTCCTCTGTGCCCACTTCATAGCTAGCATGCTTATGAACTGGTTAGCCGTGAGTAAACCCTCCCCTGGCAACCTCTTCACTGAGTGCCACAGGTGGGTGTGACTGAGAAGCAATAATGTCTATGCTGATTACCCCCAAATCTTTATCTCCACACTAAACTCACACCTCTCTGCCAACAGCGGCTTCTTCCTCGCTGGGTTCCTGTCTATCCGACTGGGTCCCGGCACCCACACTAAATTCCTGGGTCTCAAACTCGAAAGTCCCTTCCTCCTCAAGTCCCCCCAGCATCTATCCCACTGCCCTACTATCAAGGTCCGTGCTGCCAAAACATTTCCTTATTTCTCCTCTCTGCTCCTTCGCCATCATGCTGGCTGAGTCCCGGCCACTTCGCTCGCTGGCTTGACGTGTATGGAGACGGGCCTCTCAGCCGGCACTGCCAACAGCGACCACTCCTTGAGCAAAACACTTCGTGGTTCTAGGTTGGAGACTAATCCCCCAACTTGGGTTCTCATGAGCTGCCTACTTTCTAAATAACCCCTGCCCATTCCGTCACGGCAGTCCAACCCGACAGCCTTCAGTTCTCTCCCTGTCAGGGTGCTCCCTGGGGCTGGGGCACAGTGGCACGCTCCGTTTTCTGCGCCTGTGGCATTCTCCTGACTCTGCCCGGGTCCCCCCCCCCCCACCATCTGATTTCGTCTACCACTCTTCCCAGGAGTGTTTCCTGACCACAGCTAGCATCCCCTGTCTTCCAAGGGTTCAGCGCCCTGCAGAGTGTTCTCGGGGTGCTAACAGCACCCTTCCCTTAGCAGGTCTTCCATGTCCTTTTAGTACTTAACATCCCCGTTTCTCTGCTGGAGAATCTGCAGACAACAGGCTGGGGAAAGCGGCATCGATCTCTTATCCCACATTCACACAGCCCCAGCTCCTCACCCACTAACCCCCATGCTCTTGCTCTTTTGCTGAAAAGACCACTTTCAACAAAAGTCAAAATAGGAGAAAAAAAAATGCTGCACAATTTAAAATGGAAATCTTCCTCTGGGCTTTTAGGTATACACAAAATAGTACAAAAGCACACACTAGAAACTTCATCTACCACTGCGATTTCATTTCGCGGTCTCAGATCGTGGATCCATTTCCATGCTCGCCAAGCATGAGGCCTCTTCACTTGCAAATGCACCCATAAGAGAGCTCTCCATCTGCCTCTCAAAGCCCCCTGACACTCTCCCACCCTGAGGGTCCCCCCCCTTGGTCAGCCAGCACCAGTTGTTGGCCAGTGCCAGACACTCTGCGGATGTCTTAGACAATTTCTCCTGCCACCTCTGTGATGCAGGCAACCCTCCTCTGCTGTCCCGGGAAGGAACAATGCAACAGACAGGCGATGGGACCGACTGGCTGTGCTCCTCACACTGCTGAGCTTGGCCACAGTGGAGCATCGTCGCCGGTCTTCAACTCCAGTGGACTAACTTTGCATTTCTCGGCTGGGACCTTTCAGGAAGTGGAAATCTTGAAAGAAGACCGTTGCAGAGAGCAGGTAGCTTCCTCAGCTCAAGAACCTAGGTAGAACCCTAAAAATAAATAAATAAATAAAAAACAAAGGCAGCAGGGACCAAAGCCCAGTTCTGCTGGAAGGCAGCAGAAAGAGCTGGAAAGCCAGCTGGGAGATTCCTTCACTCCTTTCTAAAGTTATCGATCTCACTGTGATACAGGCAGTTTCCCTTGCACGTGTCTGGGTGTCCTTCCCTGTCTGCTCTCCATGTCACTTCTTCAGAGTCAGGGAAACCATCAACATTGAAGGGAACAGCTATATGAACAGCAGCGACAGTAGCAATTGCCTTCTGGTAAGAAACTCAAGCATTCCCTTCCAGGCCCCACCGTTCAAACAAATAGTTCTACGCCGGTTCCGATGATTTGTCGGTGGTGGTTGAGTGACTTCTCTGTTTCTTGCCTGCTCACCTCACAGACTTTCTAGGGTTTTATTTCCTTGGGAAGTGGAAAAGGCACATACCTATAAAACCAGAGAGGGACACGGTTCTAACCAAAGACTGTCCACTGGATGGATGGCTGCGAACGAGTAGGGTCGGCTGAACTTGCTTACCACGAAACCCCCTTCACATACTAGAATTCTGGAAGTTGAAATCCAGACTTATGGAGAACTGAAATGAAGACTCCAGTGTGAGATCAGCGCTCCTAAATGATTCACTTTACATTAATCCAGAGCTCCTTGTGGCAAGGTGGGCCAACAGAAACTGATTTTCTCATCCATCCTGGGTTCAAACCCACGGAATTGGGGGCAGATAGAGTGTAGGGATTAGCAAAGGTAGCAGAGTAATAATCAGTTGACATTTATTCAGAGCCAAGTAGGGAATACTGAAATAATAATCATATTATGTATGTAGTTTAATTTAGTCTTAAAGCTGTGTAAGGTTGTTTTGACCCTTCTTTTACAGAGAGAATCACTGGCTTTCCTGAAAACACGTAGCTCCTTTGTGTTTCTACAACTACTCACGTGGCAGCATATCCTGGGAGCAGGGACTACAGGAAGTCAGAACCCCAGGTTCTGAGAAAGTACCTGAAATGAAATAAACCTAGGCCATGGCATCTCCGGGCAGGAGGGAAGGACCAGTCCTCAGCCTTCTGACAAAGAATTGGGAGAGCAGCGACATTTCATGTACCTTCCTCAACAGTTCCTGAGCATCTCCTTTACCCTCTGGAAAGCTATGTAGGGGACAAGGAAATCCTTTTGGAAAGCATGTCCAGTGGTTGGCTTGAGTGTTCCCTGTGCCTTACCCCTTAGGTAAGGGAAAGACGCCGACTGACAAGGCCGAAGAAGCGCGGCTTCAGTGGTGGTGATGGCAGCCTTGCCTGGAATGTGCTGAAAGCCTCAGCAGTTCCTAAACTCCGATACATGAGCTCCTGAACTTTGGACAGAGGAGGAAAAGAACACAACACACACAGACACACACACACACACACACACAAAACAAAACAAAACCCTCACGTGTCCTCCACGTCCTGCTGACATCCCAGAATCTCAAAGTTCAGTACAGTACAAAGCATATGTGGGCAGGAATCTCATGGGTACCTGCAGAATAAGGATGACACGAATATTCTCCATTTTAGGGCTAAGGATTTTAAGTATTCTGAAAGTCGATGCCAAGCTCCTATCGGACACCCAGGACTAGGTAAAGACGCAAACAGAGCAGGTCTGAGGCATATCAGCTAGCAAACAAGCTGACATTGAGAAGGACAGAAACATTTACAAAGTTAGGAGGCCGGGATGAAACAGCACAGGGCCGTGTAAGGAAAACGGCAGGAGGGATGGCCTGGTTCTTCAGGGTGGGACAGAAGAGTCCTGTCTGAAGAGATGGCCTTCGTAACCGTGAGCCAAGAAGAGGGTGAGCAGGAGGAAGTAAAGCCTGCGTGAAGCCTGTGAGACCAGAAAGGGAGGGGCCACTGTGGGTAGAAAAGGTGGGGTTAAAAAACAAGGGGACATGGAGCTAGTAAGAAGGAGCTGGGGGGAGTGTGCATGAGCACATCTCACTGTATACATGTATGACATTCTCAATGAGATGGCAGAAGGATTTTATAAAGATGCATCTCTGATGAAGGCAGGGGTTAGATTCAATGGCCGTCTAAGCCATGGGATGAACTCTGAACTTCCATGATGGGAAACCATCAGAGAGTCTCAAACAGGGAAGCGACTTGACCTATTAACATGCTGTTGTAAATGATCTTGTCTATTGCTTAAAACCCGGTAGGGTAGAACCAGCCAACTGTCGCTGACATCCTCACAGGAAGTTGTTGAGGAGAGTTCCAGTAAGGTTCAGCAGTGAGTGACCTTGACTTAAACCACAGGCTCTTTATCAAAACCAAATAACAATTGTTTATGATGTATAATCTTAAAAATGCACACCATTTTATTAAGCTGAATCATATTCTTCAGATGTCGTATCAATTTAGACAATAGAAGTCTGAAAGAGTTGCTACAAGGAAGTGCCAATTCTAGATGATGTTCCTGGCCACCTTATTCTCCTCCCCGGTATTCCAAGAATGGTGGCTGAGAGGAGTGGGGACAATGAGGGGTACATATATAGGTCACTTGCATTGGGTTCGCCTACACAGCCTCAACCTCGTTACACAGCGACGGTGACAAATGTCAGCGGCAGGAAATACACAACAAGAAGAATTAACCACATGTTTTTGTCATCCAGACTCAAGAGCCACACACACTTACAGTTGGTTTGACGGGGGTTGGAGTGGGTGGGCTGGCTTCTCACAGTCTTTTAACCAATAGGATTCCATGGCAGTCATCAGAAAAACAGCCTTTATCAGCTGACCTTTCATGATAGAGGGTTTGAAGGGAAGAGGAGAAAGGAAGGAGGGAGAAAACATGGACTTGCTCACTTGTCATTCTAATGGCTGAGCACTGGATCAGTCTGATGTTGCAGACACATTAATTTGATTAAGATACAATCCATGGGCTATTCAGGCATATAAAGTACTCTTGCTTAATTGCAAAATTAACAATGGAACAGAATAAATCATTACCAAACTGGAGGTTATTCTGGGACTTGCAATTTTTTTTTCCTCACCCAATTCATTTTTCTCCATCTAAAGTTGTTTTTGACACTTGGTTAAAGGATTGATCTGGACTAAAGCAACAGTGTAGGCTGCCAACTCTTCAGGACATCCGTTAAGGGAGCTTAGGCACATTGAGAATGAGAAGTACTGGTAGACCCATCTTACAAAGAGCTTCCCAGAGTCCCTTTGCCTCCCAAGTATTCATAATCATCACATGATTCACAGGGTTTGGGAAGCCATCCATCGCCTCAAGAAATCTCTGAAGATCGAAAACTGAAAAATTAGTTTCCATTTCTTGCCACCTTGGATTTTTTTTTTTTTCAGAATAGCCTGATTTTTAAGCATAGGCAACTTTTGGTCAATCGCTTATTGACCATTACATTCTAAGCATCATGATAAATGATGAGTGTAAAAAAAATACAAAGGTTTGATCCCTGACTCAATAAGCTTCCATTACAATTAGTCACTGGGTTCTCTCCCTTTTGTGATGACAGAAAAAGCACCTTCACATCAGCGTCCATGAGCTGGAGTAGAGGCCTTTGAAGAGACCATGAAGACAAGAGGCAATCTATCAGAGAGTGGATGTGCTTTGAATTACACAGAAGTAGGAACAGTTGGCCATGCAGAGAGGGGAAGAAAAAGGAACGAACAACCACTTCACAGAGACTCCCAACAAGGAGGCACAGGTCCTCATGGTCCTTAGAGAGTGGAGAACTTACCCCATATCATGCAGAAGGAAGAATTCCGAACTGACGCTCAGGAGACATTGTCCTGTATCTATGGCCTTGAGCTGGGTATTTCACCTGCAAGTATCTTGATTTCCTCATCTGCAGAATGAGAATAAAGACCCTGCACTGGCTAGTTTTATGTTAACTTGACACAAGCTCTAGTCATCTGAGAAGTGGGGGTGGACCTCAGTTGAGAAAAGTCCTCCATGTGATTAGAAGAGGCCATGGGTGCAGCCTTGGGAGCAGCTGAAGACCCAGGATTGAAGGGCTCATGATGGCAGCTGAGGCGTGGCACCATGAGAGTCTGTCGGTGGAAGTGCAGCTCAATGGCCACAGAAGACCCCAGAATTTTAGAGATGCCAGTACCATGGGCTGACCACCAAGTGCTAAGAACAGCTTTGGGATGGAGCCAAACTGAACTGGAGATAATCTGTGTGTACGGCAGAGGGTGGAGCCAGAGAAATGACCTTTGGAGGAGGCCAGAAGATCATGAGTGAATTCCAGACACTGGACACTGATTTATTTACACCAGTGCAGTTTGGTTTGGTTTTGATCTGATTGTTACTGTGCCCAGATTGTCCCCTCTTGGAATAAGAACATATTTATTTTTTTATTTTGCTGGAGCCCACAGTTGAGAGACTTTGAACTTTTAAAGAGATTTTGGAGTTTTACAGAGACTTTGTATTTAAAAAGAGACTGGATATTTTTAAAGAGACAGATTTTAAAGCGTTTGAATTTGTAAGGCTGTAGGACATTTGAAGTGGATAAAACATTTTATAGTGTAATGTTGATATTAATGTGGGATCTTGGGGATGAACAAGAAAGGAAGGATTATGTTTTAACAGTGATGTGTGTTATGTGTCAAGTTGACAAGGGTCCACGGTGCTGGGTAGTTTTATGTCAACTTGACACAAGCTGCAGTCATCTGAGAGGAGGGAGCCTCAGTTGAGAAAAGGCATCCATAAGATTGGGCTGTAGGCAAACCTGTGGAGCATTTTCTTAATTAGTGATTGATAGGGAAGGCCCAGCCCATTTTGGGTGGTGCTACCCTGGGCTGGTGGTCCTGGACTCTATAAGAAAGCAGGCTAGACAAGCCATGAGGAGCAAGGCAGTACGCTGACTCCTCCATGGCCCCTGCCTCCAGATTCCCACCCAGTCTGAGTTCCTGCCTTGGCTTTCCTCAGTGCGCTGTGACTTGGGATAAGTAAGCCAAACAAAACCTTTTCCACAAGTTACTTTTGGTCATGGTATTTCATTGCAATACTAGCAACCCTGGCTAACACATGAATGCAGATCCCTTTTCCATCTACTTCACAGGCCCTTTTGGGAGTCAGTGATATGGTGTGTACAGATTTCACTGAATGTGCAAGTAAATGCTGAGCTTCAAATCCTTTTTGCTATCTCTGAAGCAGAGATATCACCTCAAAGGAGTCGTTAGTCAGGGACAGCAAGCCATCCTCTAGCTGATGTTTAGAAGATGACTTATTCTGTGCTCTTACAAATGACTTCGGTTACCAATATAGCAACAGATTCACCATCTGAGAATTTCTCAGAGCCAATGGTCACATGGAGAACAAGGGACATGTGACTTTTGATATAGTCTCCATCACCCCTTTCAGCCCCATTGTTTCTCAACTATCTCATGCAGTGTCCTGCAGTCATGTCCCACAAAACGTCCTTTCTGATTTCTGATTTACTGAGTCAAAACAATCCTTTTGGCAGTGAGTGCTGTCCCGAGAGGTCTGTGAGATAAGTCAAGAGCACTTGGAAAGGACCTTGCCTCTGGAACCCCAAATACTTCAGGGGAAAACAAATCAAGGAATGGGAAAGGCCACTGGTTACTGCTTCATCATGATTCACCGCTGTGTGATAGCTAAGGTGAAACTCAAGCATTCTAGGAATCTTGCTTTCTGAGCCCTACTTTGGAGAGGCTTGTGGGGTTCACAGAGACCAATGCACAGGTCTATCATTGGTAAATTGATTTATTTCAGAATGTCCTCCTATTTTGAAGTGAGACACTCTGAAAAATGACATGTCAGTGGTGATCATGGCTTAGAGCCAGAGCAGGCCGTGACATTTGTTCCATCCATCCCAGATGGCAATTTCATCTCTTTGTTCTCCTGCTGTTAATAAGAAGAAAAGGCTGGTGCACTCTGGAGAGACAGCCCAGAGAACTGGGTGGATGTGTTAGCTCTACTCTGTGGCTTTAAGTACACTCATTTACATCCCCAGCTTTGATCTCTTCCTAGTGTTTGCCTCAAAAGGTAGATATCTCTACTGTTCTTTGCTGTCCTGAGAGTTTGAAAAACTAGAATTCTTCTTGTTGTACTCCATTAACTTGGCAATAGCCAATGGAGAAGAGGATCATTTAGGGGTCTCTCCTTTCTCCCCTCTAGAATGAAGAAGACCCCTATGCTATAGGGTCCTTGGAAGCATTAGATGTGATATATGCCAAGCTGCTAGCACTGTGGTTGGTACCACCATATGCCTACAAGTGGACTTTAAGCCCAAACTAAAAAAGTCAGCTGCCCTCACACCCCATTGCTGTGGGATGGTCTGTATGTCAAATGTATTGCTCTGATTGGTCAATAAATAAAACACTGATTGGCCAGTAGCCAGGCAGGAAGTATAGGCAGGACTAACAGAGAGGAGAATTGAGAGAACAGGAAGGCGGAGGGAGACACTGCCAGCTACCGCCATGACAAGCAGCACGTGAAGATGCCGGTAAGCCACGAGCCACGTGGCAAGGTATAGATTTATAGAAATGGATTAATTTAAGATGTAAGAACTAGATAGCTAGAAGCCTGAGCCATGAGGCCAAACAGTTTAAATAATATAAGCGTCTGTGTGTTTATTTTATAAGTGGGCTGTCGGACTGCCTGGGCTTGGTGGGACCCAGAGAGAAAACTGTCCAGCTACACCTCATGCTACAAGTTTTAGGTATCTTCCTAGTCTCAGCACATGGTCCCTGACCTACTGTTGATCACGACCAATTCCATGTACTAATACTAGAATAATGTTCACAAATACTAGAATAATGTTTGTATCCCACCTAGAGGTCATATGGAAAGTCTATCAAGTTTTCTGTTCCTTCCGGCCTGGAACCTTGTGACTATGACCTACAGTTTGCTTCAGGTATCTGAGAAAGAACCCACAGGAGTGCTACCCTCCAAACAGCTGACTGGGGGTGACAGGGCATGGGGGAACACACTTTTAGCCGCAGCATTTGGAAGGCATGTTTGGATGGATCTCTGTGACCCAGAGGTCAGCAGGGTCTATGTAGTGAGCTCTCTAGGTGAGCTAATGTGATATAGTGAGAAACCTGTCTCAAAACAGAAACCACATAACCTCTTCACTCCACTGTGTTTGAGCCTGTACGTGAGTTCTCCAGCTCTGTGGTAGCAGAGGAGAGAGTACAGGAAATGGGAGGTCTGAAACCTGGAGTCAACAAGGGTGGGTGATAGTGGTTCGTCTCTGCACAAGCCGTGGAGAAGGCTGAGTATTCATCTGCTCCAGTGATGTCACTACAGGATGCAGACTGGAAGCCCTAGTAACATATCTTGCTTATTCATCGTTCTCATCCCCTGAAGAATCTGAAGAAAAAAAAAATCAGAAAATTCCATTTGCTTTTTCCTATTTAATGAGGCCAAACGTTCTTAAGGAATGAAGAGCGCAGCTCCAATGCAGTTTTTAATTAGCTCCAGGAGCCCTGGTTTCAAACAAGCCTGGTCCCCCAAGCTGTTCACACTCAGTTCTGAAAGAGATGGAAACTCCATTGCATCTGGTCTTGTCCAGTCACAACAAGGTAGTCCCCAGGATCAAGGTCACATGAGGTAAAGGCACTCTGGGTAGCTAAGCACTGTAAATTTTTTGACCCCACTAGAATGCCAGAACCTTGAAGAAAGTTAATTTCGATCAAATTGGGTGGTGGTTTTTTGATAGCCACCTGTGTGAACACAGACCAGTTTCTCCAGGTCAACAGCAGAAAAAATAAGGACTTTGGAGTCAAATAGCCCCTGAATGAAACCTTGCTTTCTCATCTGAGTTGCTGTGGGAGTTAACTCAGGACTGGTGGCTACTGGCCCCAAACTGGTGATACAGATACCTGTGTCTCCTCCTAGGGTGACTGAAGGGAGTAAACGGGTCTATGAGCACGCTCCAGTGCCTCGTCCCTTTCCTCCCAATTGCAAGACAAGGTGAGCCTCCCTCCTCGGCCCCTTTCCCAGTGTTGAGCAATGGCCCAAAGGGATACAGTGATCCCAAGATCAGAACCTTGACTCCTGGCTTTGCAGCCTGGGGACCTGCTCCCTTCCTGACTATGTGACCACAGTCAAGTCCCAGAGCTTCTTGGTCTGTTTGCATTCAAAGCGAGAGTAGTGGTTTCTCCATAGGATTACCGGCAGGTCTAAATTAGAAAGTGTACAAAAAGCCCTTGCCTAGGGCCTGGCACATAGTAAGCGCACAATAAATTATTAGCTAATAACGGCAGCAATAACCTCCGAGAGTGCATTGTAAAACTTCAAAATCCTCTAAGGCGTCCATCTTAAATCCTTTTTGGAAAGAATGCTTCAACGTTAGCTGTGCTTATGTAAATGTAAGTGGTTATTATTTATGTAGGAGAACATTACTGAATATTGTTCAGGAAGAGGGAGAGAACAATGTAGAGGAAGGGAAAAAAATTTATGACAGGCTTCTGGGAGGAAAGAGGAGCACAGAACATCTCAGCCGTCAGCACAGAAGCAGGCCGCAGACTGACTCAGGGCAGTCCCAACTGTAGGGCTAGCAACAGTCTCCTCCAAAAAGAGAAAAGGGGGAGAAGGGGAGAGGGGAACCCTCACTCCGCTGCCTCTAAAATTAACCCTAAAGCTGTACTTACTAGCCAGAATCTCACTAAACACACAGCCCCAGGGAGGCGGATGAACAGCTCCTGTCTTCGGGGAGTGTGCAGTATGGTGAGAACCACACAATAAATACAGACAACTCAATAAAGGCAGAGAGGGAGCTACCAGGAATCCTTTTCGCCATTAGTCGAAGTCTTTTTCATTGAGTTTCCTTTCTTTATTAAGAAAGACCACTGAGCAGTTGACATCACAAAATGAGTTACATGCAAGGGGTATTAAAAATGGAAGTGGAAAGTTTAATTAAAGCCAAAGGAGATGCCAAAGGCTAACATGAGATCCATTACGGGACTGAGCATCAGATTCAACTCAGAGCTTCCTAGAAGTCAGGGCAGAATAAACCCATCCCTATAATTTAACATTTCGTAAATGTCCCTTGACCTCATAAGCAACAGACAAAATCCAGACCAGGTCTTACTAGTATTTTACAGATGAACACCTGTAAAAGGCATGTGACGTGTGTCTGTGGACTCATGAGTCACGTGGGGAGGTGTTGGTGACTGTTAACATCAAAGACCATATTTTGTTTCTTCTCCTCTTTCTTTTTTTCTGTTTGTTTGTTTTTGTTTGTTTTGTTTTGTTTTGATCCAAGTTTTCTCTGCCTTGGCTGTCCTGGAAGTAGCTCTGTAGACCAGGCTGGCCTCAAACTCAGACATCCTCCTGCCTCTGCCTCCCCAGTGTATCACTACAGCCCAGCTAAGACCTCATATATTTAAAAAGGACCTGTAAAAAAAATCATTAAAGTTCTGTTAATGCTACTGTTTTTCATTTTTATGGAGGCTACCTCTTAGAGGACGGCACCACAGAATGTAAGCTGTTTCACTTACGTCCATAAGGTAAATCTACATATGACCTAAAATCTGAACAGCCGTCAAATCATTGTGCCCAGCCTGCTGATTTCATTTTAAACAAGGTTTCGAGCTCCACAGGGCTCTGCTCTGTCTCAGGACTCTCCTGGGGTAACTGCTGCTGTTCTTAAGTTGCCCCCACTTAGCCAGGTGGGAGGCAGTGAGGAGAATTAGCCAATTGTATAGACAGTCAAAGATGCTTGCTTGCAAGGGTATCTGCTTCTGAGAATCACCGTGACTTCTGCATGCCACTGACTAAGAAAGGAAGGAAGGAAGGAAGTGATAATGTCTTCACCCAGGTTTGGGCAGGCTGTGGTGAAGGCCAGCTGTTATTGTTCTGGCTGCTTTCTGACCCACTGTTATGTCTTTTATAAATCTGGAAGAATGAAGTTTGCAAACCCCTTTTGAAGCTTACATTTTTTGCCTTTTAAAAATACCATCCTTAGCATGCTCAGGAGCTTGATTAAGGAGGAAGAGTTAGAAAGAAACAGACGCAGGATGAAAAGTAGGAAGAGGTCAAAAGAGTTGAGAGAACGGCAAGTCAGGGAGAAGGGCCACAGAACGGCGGGCCACAGAACGGCAAGCCACTTTAGCATCAGATCTTCCTCTGACAGGGCCCCTGGAAGTGACTTCCCAGCCTTCGGCCAGTTGACAGGAAGCTCTCAGTAGGCTGGACACACAGCCTCCCTGCACATGCTAGTCAGTGTTGCACACATCTGTTCAACACATTTGGCACTATTCACAGACCAGCTGCTGGCACCGAATCAGAAGGGGCAGGTGGGAGTTCTAGGCAGGGGCAGGAAGGAGAAAAGGGATTATGCACAGTTGTTCCACACAGGGAATGAGGGGGCGGCCGGCCGTTAAGAATGAGACTGGGAGAGGCCCCACCCTGGAGCAGCGGGGCAGGAAGCCCGCAGTGGTGGTGAGCCTTGTACAAATCATCCCCAGTGGCAGGTGAAGCCACAGCTTGGGGTGGGGGTCGCATACAGGGCTCTGTGCCAGGTTTGTGCTGTTTCCCCTGCTTTCTGGGGCCCCTTCTTGTTACCCCCAACACTGAGTCATTTGGGAGTTCCTAACTAGACTGTACATTGCTACCTATGAGATTAAACATTCTATTTCCCACCCCCAACAATGCTTTTGTAGTCTTTCAACGCTCACAAGGATCTCCAAGTTGTTAAGATTCTCCTGATTAGCCAGAGGAAATAGAATAACCCTGTGCACTGAACGCGGGCCCTAGGGAGAGTAAGGACTATTCCGGAAGCCACCTGCTCAGCCAGCGAAAGAACTATGAGCAAGCACTGGCTTTTCTACCACAGCACCATTTGCTCTCCCCAGATTTCAACTGTGAGCCAAGATGTTGAGCTGTGAGTGGTAAAGGCACTCACGAGGGAGAGCCATCTCAGCGTGCCATCTTTGAACGAAACTCATTGCGCAGAAGCATGCGGCCTCCTCAGGAGGCTGGCCAACTGGGCGATCCCTTTCTAGGTCTCTGTCCCAGGGGCCACTCCCTAAAGAGAATATGCAAGTCATCTCTGCTGAGTGTGGCAACCTTGCGAATTTGTCACCTCTGCGTCTGAGCGTGCCTTCCCACTGCTGACGTCACATGTACCAAGGTAGGCAGCGCTCCACACTTTTGGCTGCTGCTGGCCCATTTTCTGGTCCTCAGAAGCAGCGACATCTGTTCACTTCCTGTTCATTCTCAGCAGCCCGAGGGTCAAAACCGTGTGACAAAAGAATCGCCAACATTCAACCTTAAATTTTATTTCATCTTTCATTTTTTTCTTTACTTTAAGTATATGTAAGCGTTGCCTACATGTGTGTCTCTGTACCGTGTGCATTTCTGATGCCCAAAGAGGCCAGAAGAGGACCACAGATCCACTGGAAGTGGAGCGACAGACAGTTGTGAGCCACGTGTGGGTGCCGGGAATTGAACCTGGGTCCTCTGGATGGGTAAAATGTGCTGTTGACCTCGGAACCATCTCTCCCACCTTCAGTCTCAAGTTTTAAACCCTAATCAATTTCCTGAGCTTTTAATGACACAGACTCAGGCTCTGTAGAGTGTCAGATTCACACCTGTCCCCCAAGACACTCTTAAAATGAGGACGTTACCACCATCCACACCATGAGGGGCTTGTAGTAAAAGAAATCCCCACCTGATGGAGTTGGCACAGGTTTTGGCCACAAGCGTCACATGATCAGAGGTTTGTGGAGAATGACAACGGGGTTTTCCCTCTGTGGACTGGGGGTTTGGGGGGGGGTCCGCTATCACAACATCCCACTACCAAAGGCTCCATTGGGTTTTCTTTTCTTAAGAGCCTAACTTCCTCATGTACCACTGAAACTCAACACAGAAAACATGGAAAAGCAAAGATTATAAAGTTCTTATCTACGGAAGAGGAAACCTCCTTACAGAGCTTTTGGGATCTTCCCAGACCTGAGCCTTTTTCTCAACCTCATTCTGAAAGAAGGTCTTCCCCTGACTTCATGGCCTTTTCTCTATCCTCCCCATCCCCATCCTAGACCTCTGATCCTCTG
>CABHPQ010148329.1:7889-27262 GCA_902168405.1 Peromyscus aztecus
ATTTATTTATTTATTTATTATGTATACAGAAGAGGGTGCCAGATCTCATTACAGATGGTTGTGAGCCACCATGTGGGTGCTGGGAATTGAACTCAGGACCTCTGGAAGAGCAGTCAGTGCTCTTAACCTCTGAACCATCTCTCCAGCCCCTCCTCTTTCTTCTCCTTATTATTTAAAAACAAATGATGGAGCTCAGATTGTGTTATTAGTCCCAGGCACAAGGCCTACCATGTAGTGTGGTTGATGTATATGGTGTCACTCCATTGAAGGAAACCGACATTCCCCTTTCCACCATCAATCAAATGCCAATAGCTCCTTGTCTAGGGGCGGGACTTTATGCCTACCACCCCTCCTCTATGGTAGAGTTTTGTCTGGCTTGAGCTGTATAAGTCCTGTGCATGTTGTCATAATCTCTGAGTTTGCATATTTATTCTACATGGTCCAGAAAACACCATTTCCTTGAAGTCACCTGCCACCTCTGACTCTTACAATCTTCCCACCTCTCTCCGGCATATTTTTATTGATCTTTGAGAATCCCATTGAGTGTATTTTGCTCATCATCACTCTGCTCTTCCCTGTAACTCCTCCCAGATCCACCCCTACCTCCCTTTGTGTCCTCTTTAAAGATAATCCACTGAGTTCAATTTGTGATGCCCATTTAGTCATGGGTATGGGGCTGCCCACTGGGATGTGGTTGACCACAAGGGACCACACCCTTAAAGAGATCTGACTCTCTCCTTTCCAGAAGCTACTGACTGTCAGTAACTTCTCAGGGTGGGGGCTCATGATTCTCTCTTTCCTCCACGCAGAGTGATGACTGGCTTGGTCTTGTGTAGGCCATCACTCCTGTCATGACCAGAAGTCACTGTTTCAGTCCAGCTCTTCCAGACCTCTGGATCTTATAATATTTCTGTCCCCTTTGCTGTGATAGTCCATGAGCCTTGGAAGGGTGATGTTTCTGCCACCAATCTAGGTGGCACCAATAGGTATGCCGGGATTACAGAACTACACTACCCCGTCTGTCTTCACATGACTTCTATGGTCTAATTTCAGGCCCTCATATTTGCACGACCAGTGCTTTACCTATTGAGCTGTTTCTCTGTCCTAGAAGTGACATCAATTTGAGTAGTGATCTGGTGACTGAGAAAAGCCACGCACCTGAAGAATTGCACAAGGAATGTTCCAGGTGACGTAAATGGCACATGCAAAGATCCTGAGGTGGAAAAGAACTCAAAGTGTTTAAAAAGTAGGGGGGAGGACTCTGAATGTCCCAACACCAGCAAGAAGACCACTGAGGGAAGGTGATGAGGTAGGAGAGATGAGGGTTGCTGCATCAGGTCAGGCCTCTCCAGTCCGGGCGTAGTCTGGATTTTATTCCAAGAACATCAGGATATCCTTAAAGAGTTTTAAACTATATCTGGAGATGAGTTAATTAATGTTCTTTTGTGCTAATTAGTTGTATTCGTCAGCTGTCAGATCTGGAGAGTGATTAAAGTTGACGTGGGGAAACTTATTGAGAGGAAGATTTATTCCACGGGCTCTAAGGAGAGATAGACAAGCAGATCCCAGGACAGCAGACAGACTGCTTAACTGTTAGTGGTTAAGCAGACAAAGCTGGGGACCCACAAGAGGACTTTGTCCGTTGCCCCCCCCGACTCTGGTTCCTAGTGATTAGCCTGTGTCTGTGGATCAAACTCCAACCCCTTGGGAAAGAGTTTGCCTCAACTCAGGGCCATTGTCTTGAGTCTACTAATGAGCAGGTGAGAAGCCCAAGGAAGTAAGGAGTCACCTCTTCCTTGAGTTGTTTGCAAACACTGCAAATGCCTTGAGCTATGTTAGGAGCTAGAAATGTGTATCATGATAAAATAAGTTATATTTTGAGGTGGCTAAGTGAGCTCCTTTCTAAAACAAAAACAACAAAACAAAAACAAAAACAAAAACAAAAAACAGCGATCAGAATTATTTCAAAACGTGTGAACAAATCACTTCAAAATGTGTCTCAGTTCTGAGCTTTGATCTGGTTGTCAGTTCAGAGCCTAAACCATGCCCGGCATACGGTAAGCTATCTGGTGAGGTTTAGTAAGCTGACAACCTATCTTAGTACCTTCAGTCATCTGTAGTGGATAGCTGTTCTGTCTATGACTTGGATGCTGGGAATTGAACTCGGAACCTCTGGAAGAGCAAGCAGCCAGTGCTCTTAACCTCTGAGTCATCTCTCCAGTCCTCTTCTTCTTTTTTTTTTTTTATCCTGGCATGATCAGACAGCAGACGGCCTGGGAATTTCAAGTCCCATGAAGGAGCAAAGAGACCTGGCCTACATGCATCTCAGGTCTTAAGGGTAGCCTTGAGCCACAACTCAGGGGCAGGTACTTAGGGCAGTTACCTGCTATATCTCTAAGGGGTAGTGCTTCAAGGTCATAGACAGAACAGCTATCCACTACAGTCATGGACTTGACACACTTGGGGAGAGGGAACCTCAGTTGAAAAATCCCCTCCATCAGATTGGTCACCTCACATTCACTGGGTCTTGGGGTCCATCCCCAAGTGTGGCAAGAAAATAAGGAACTGGGAAGGTCTCACTCAGATGTTAGCTAGACATTTAAGCTGAGACATGTAGTGGGAGAAGAAGTAGGTGTGTAAAGATCCAGGATAGAAGCCCACTAGGCAGGAGAGATGGAAGTGAGCAGGGCACAGGTACGAATGGACTTGGCTACGTATCTCACATGTGTACGTGCGCACACACACACACACACACACACACACATGTGCACACACACACACACATAAACGCACGCATGTGCACACACACATATGAGAAAAGCAAACTGGACTTAAGCTTCACAAGCCGGAGTTGCTATGGGAGTCAGTAACGAGACCCAGCGCTCAGGTTAGAAGCCTCTGGGGCAGCCCCAGACGCAGATAGATCTCAACGTAACCAACTATAAAGTGCCCGAGTTCAATGACTTATGAATGACTAAATTGTCATAATTACCCTAAAATGGGATTTGTACAATAGACTCTAGTGTCTCAAAGTTAAAGAAAGTGGGGTGTCTCCCTCCTACACCCACTCAAGCTTGTTTTTGAAATACATCAGAGCAAAGTTGCCCCGACTTGGAGCCCTCTAGGACCAGACCCCTGCTACCCTGGAGTCACGGCAAAGAGAGTGCTCATCCCCCCGTCTGGCTGGTTTTGCTCTTTGGTTCCCATGTCTTTGCTAACTGTTGAGGGGAGACATTAGTCCTTGCATTATAGCTGTTTAGTCCCAGCAGCCCAGTTTCTCAGAACGAGGGCAGGGGAGGGGAGGGAGGCAGGGGGACAGGGAGAGCGTTTCTACAGCTTAGTCTCAGAAGGGATCCCATCACTGTTGCAGTATCCTGTTGCTTATGAGCAAGTCATCAGGTCCGTCACAGGCTGAAGTGGAGGGATATAGCGGGGACAAGGCTTGGTTGGGGGTCTTGAGGTTACTTCAGACGCTGACATGCGCTCTAGCTCTTATTACTGACTTCCACAGCAGCTCATGCTCACGGAGCTCAAGCCACCTGCCCAACATCCTACCGTTAATGAAGTATGGGATTGGGTCTGGACCCAAAGGCGTTTATTGCCAAGCTTGCCCACCCTGTCTTACACCATCATCCTCCAAGTGTTCATGCATCCTGCCAGGAGGGTATAAGGTCATTTAAACAGTCACAGACAGTTTCAGATTGGAGCTAAGGCACCTTTAACCATGTAAACCTCACTAACCAACCATCTAACTCAGAACTGACCATAGGTTCAACGTCTTGGGAAGATCACATAATGGTGAATAATAATAACAATAATTGTTAGTGTGTCGACGTGTGTGTGCATGTGTGTGTGCGCGTATGCATGTGTGTGTAGTGTGTGCATGTGTGAATGTGTGTGCACATGTATGTGCATGTGTGTATATGCCTCTGTGTGTGTGTGTGTGTATGTGTGTGTGTGTGTGTGTGTGTGTGTGTGTGTCACAAGGCGCATGTGGCAGTCAGAGGACAACTTTTAGGAGTTGGTTCTCTCCTCTCACTTGATTGAAGCAGGCCTCTTGTTTCTGCAGAGCTGCATTCTCCATCCAGACCAGCTGGCACATGAGTTTCTAGATAATTCTCTTGTCTCTCCCTGCCGTCCATCCCTCTGTGGGAATGTGGGATTATACCCATGTTCCACCATGTCCAGCTTTTTACATGGGTTAAATATATATTTCTCTGCCTGACTCTGTTGATATTTTAGGACAGGGTAGTTCTCTCGTTGGGGGGTGTCCTGTGCTTTGGAGGAGTCCCTACCTCCTGTTTGCCAGGAGCTGTGGCAATCAAACGTGTCCAGTGTTCCCTGGGAGGCAGTCACCTCAGTTAGTATTGCTATGCTAGAATAGTATTTTGCACTTCTAGAACACCCCGGCTTCCACTGGTCTGTGGAACTGGACATGGGATAACTCTGCTCTAAGCCCAATAAGATAGCCCTTCCCTCTCTGCTTTTGGAGACTCGGTGTCATAGTTATGATGTAAAATCAGCACACCATTTATGGACCAAGTTAGGTTTTGTGTGCGGAAGATGGGTTCCACCACTAATCTCTCGGAAGTAAATGGTTCCCGAAGGGTCAGGACCTAATGCAGTTTCTCTGCCTCCATCCGACAAGTGAGAAACCAGCTGGATAAGGAATAGGAAAGGCTTATCCAAAACAATCATTTTTTTTTTTTTGAGGAAAAAAGTCTTAACGCGCCTCCCCTCCACAACGAGGGAATGCTACTTGAAGAAATGCTGCTGGATGAGCAGACAGAGCTGGAGTGAGCAGCTCTGAGCACCGTTGCAATCCACACAGAGGCTGGGATGGGCTGACGCTCAGAATGAACTGTTTTAATTGCTGCGGAGAGCTCCGTGAGGGAGCAGTACATTAGCTGCTGGTGGAGGCTCCAAAGCTAATCTGTGTGGAAACAGGAAAGGTTGTCGGGCCGTCCGAAACGCACTCAATTATGCATGATAGAGTGAGCTCGGACGCTCTTCGGGGGCTCCTGGGGAATTTTGTGCATTAAGGGTTTAAACTTTCTTGCATCTTTTTTGGCCAATGAAAGTACAGCATGCTCTCATTACAGGAAGATTTTCTTTTGTCCATTTGAGTATCATCAAGTGTTTTTGTTTTTGTTTTTTTTTTCTTCCCCCAAAGTCAGCACTCTGGTGAGCAGAACCATAGCTGACCTCTTCTGTTTCCTCTCTCCTTTCTGCTTCCATCAGTGGCCTCCTCCCATCTTCCCTCCGTTCACATGCTCTCTTCTGTCCATCTACCTGATTGCTTTGTTTTTATCCCGTGAAGTAAGTATAATGAGGATTGATACATACTTTTTCCTATCTTATCATCTCACTCTGAAGTGCTCTATCTGTCTGCTTCCTCCCTCCCTCTGTCCCTCCGTCCCTCCTTCCCTCCCTCCTCTTCCTTTGACATAGTCTTTTTATGTGTCCCAGCCTGGCCTGGAATTCAGTATGTGTTCTAGGCTGGCCTTGAACTCCTGATCTCCTGCCTCAGCTCTGGAGTTCTGGGATGGCAGGTGTGTACTACCCGTCCCTCATGGTACTTACTTGTTTTTCTATAAAACCCAAAATGAGTCATCGAGCGGCTCCAGGGAGGGTGTAGAATCACCAACTGTCAGGCTGTCCCACCCAGGCACTGATGACTTCTGTATCTCCAGGCAGTGGAAATTTGAGAAAAGCAGAAATTCACGCAAAAGAGAATGGAATTTTCAACCATTAGGATCCAAGTGGAATGTTATGAGCCCCTGGAGTTTTCCTGCAGCAGGCACGTGAGATACTCACCCTCCTGGCTCCTCACCGGAGTTCCCAGGGGGAACTTTTCTGAGCAGTGGATATACTTTTTGTCTTGTGCTCAAGTCTTGGCATCTCTGGTTAGTAAGATCCTCCTTAGAGACACAGATGGAGTCCACCTGCATCTGGTCCCAAAAGGCTTTGGGGGGTGGTAAAGAAGCCTGAGGACTCTTTCCCCCAGTATTTCAGCAACTGGTTTAGGTCAAGTCTTGCAAATCACAGGAGGGATAGTGGCACAGACCGCCCACGACGGCAGGCTGGGCACGTGGATGAGTTGAAACCCTGCTCTCTCTTTACTTGCTTGGGAGACTGGAATGAATCACCGTTCTCTAGGAACCCTGATCTTCTTGCCTATAAAATAGGAATGAAAAGTGGTAACTGCCGTGGGGCTGTTGTGGGGTTAAAGGAGACACTGCATGTGGATGGAGTGCTTAGCTGGGTGCCTGGTGCGTGAAAAGTGCTAGGTCCTAGGTGCCCAGGCTTCAAAAGAACAAAGTCATATTCGTCAGGAGGACCTGATGTGCCCTGAGATCAGCTTGAGCCATCAGGGTGCTTCAAACCAGAGGACGATAAGTTGAGGTTAGTTATGGTCAAAAGGATGAAAGGTCGGAAGGACGAGGGGTGGGGCTGATGCTTGTTTACAGGAATGAAACTCCTAGTGCCCAATTCAGGAGACTCAGTCTCAACTGAAAGAATGTTGTATTCTAGATCCTTGCTGACCCTTTGATGCAGGGAGCCTTTAAAGAACATGCCTTTAAATACCCTTTCCCACCCCAGGGCCTTAGCACATGCTGTTTTCTCCTTCTGGAAGAGGATCCTTCTGAGCTTTACATGACCGTCTCTCTTGACATTCAGACTTCAGCTCTTCCTTCCTTCAATGGGCCCCCTCTTGGCAATGAGCTAATCTAGCCCCCAAATCCCTATCTGCTTTCACATCCTCAGTACTTTTGGATCCTCTGCATCGCCATCATCATCATCATCATCATCATCATCATCTACATAGTATCTGTCTCCTTCATTTATATGGAAGATTAATGGGACTAGAAGCTTCTCTTGATAATTATGTTCTAGGTCTTAGACTGGGACCTGGTGTGTAGCAAATGCTCATTAACTATTGAATAAATGGATAAAGTGACATATGGATAGCAAAGCTAATTATTTTTGATTAAGAATCCACCATGTCTAAAGACAAATAATTTTAGGATTTGAAGAAACCATCAGAGAGAGTAACTTCAAACCACATATTTTGTTTATTAGTTTTCTGAGGTAGGACCTCACTATGTATCCCTGGCTAGCTCAGACTCGCAGAAATCCACCTGGCTCTCTCACCCCAGTGCTGGAATTAAAGGTGTGCACCAACACATCTAACCTAAAACATTCAGTATTTTTTAAGGTGATGATGTATCTAGAGATTAGGACCTGGAATTGTGTGCCTGTGATTTTGAGGATATTAGGGGTGCTGATCTAGAAAACCCAGGGTAAATGGTCAGGGAACTTGGACCAGCCAGTACTGTCCTACCATGTATACTAATGATGAAATCCTTCCTTGGGATGGCATTGTATGCGTCTAAATGCTTTGTATGGCATTTGGGGATCTGTATGAGTTAATTTCAAAAGATAAATTGATTCAAGGAACCTACTGTAATTTAGATCTGAAACATCCTCTCTCATTTTTTTTTTTCAACTTGACACAAGTTAGAGGCATTTGGAAAGAAGGAACCTCAATTGAGAAAATACCCCATCAGAGTAGCTTGTAGGCAAGTCCATAGATTGTTTGATGATTAATGGGGGAGGGCTCAGCCCCTGGTGGGTGATGTCATCCCTAGGAAGGTGGTCCTGTGTACAGGAAAGCGGGCTGAGCAAGCCATGGAGAGCAAGCCAGTGAGCAGCATGCCTCCATGGATTTTGCTCCAGGTCTTGCCTTGAGTTCCTGCCTTGGCTTACCTCAATGGACTGTGATTTAGAATATGCAAGTCAAATGAACGCTTTCCTCCCCAGGTTGCTTGTGGTCGTGGTGTTTTATCATAGCAACAGAAACTCTAAGACACCTTCCAAGACTCATGTATTGAAGGCTTGGTCTACAATATGGCTGTGTTGAGAGGCGGGATTTATGAGAGATCTAACTTCACCCATAGGTTAATCCATTGATGAGTTCCTAGTCCAGTGGGCACTTCAGGGGAGGGGTCTGCATAGAGGTGTACTTTGTAGGGTATTTTCCCCCACGTCCTTTCCTCTTGTTTCCTGGCCCATTCCCTGTCTGCCCATCTTCTCTCTCTCCATCCCTCTGCCTCCTGGCTGCCTTGAGTTGCTTTATCCACTCCGTGCTCCCTGATAGGATGTTCTATCTTATCACAGGCTCGGAAACAACCAAGCCAAGTGACCTTGAACCCAAACCTCCGAAACCATTCACCAACATGAATCTTTTCTCCTTTTGATTCTTTCCCTCAGTATTTCGTCACAGTGATAGAAAGCTGACTGTCATTGAGCCCTCCTGGACGGTGACCTCCGTGCTTAGTGCTGGAAAATTGAGGACATAAGAGTAGGAGCAATAGCAAGCAGATTGTGTTCTACTGGGATGGTGTCAGGACGCTTTAATCACTGGCTGAGAGAGAGTTCAGGCCATTCATGGCTGCTGCATGCCTCAGCTCAGGCATCTGGGATTGAAATCTGCCACAAAAGCCGTGTTATAATAGAGGAATACACACACACACACACACACACACACACACACACTCACACACACACACACACACACACACATTTCACTCAGTAATACCATATGCTTACAGCTATCATATGCCAATGCTTATAGGCTAATTGTGTCCCCTCAAAATGTATATGTTGAAGCCTTAATTCCACATGACCAAATTTGGAGGGGAGGCAGGCCCTTTAAAGGGACAATGAAGCTAAAATAAGGCCATTGAGGCAGACGCTAATCCAGTATGACCAATGTCCCCATGAGATGAGCACATCAGGACACAAACACACATAGGGAAGATCATGTGAGAACAGAACCATTGGGCAACTAATGTTTGTGCCTCAGAAGAAACCAACCCTGACACGGAGACCTCAGACTTCTAGCATCGTGGGGAAAAAAAAAAAAAAAGGAATTTCTGTCATTTAAGGCATACGGATTTTGGCATTTTGTTATGGATGCTCTACACCTGCCCTATTCCAGTCTTTGAGAGCGCAGGGGTAGCGAAGACCTAATTTATATCACTGAGAAGCACAGAACTTGATATTTCTCTGAGTTTAGCTGCATCGGCTGGATGGTCCTCTATCTCCCTAGGCTCACCCGCACCTCCAGAGTCCTTCAGGGGATGGCAGACCCTGGCTATATGTCACATGTACTCAACAGGCTGTCAGCTGTGGTCAGCATGTCAGGGTCCCGTGTTTGTGGCCTGCAGTGGCTGGTGGCACTGGCTGGAGGTGCTGTTGTCTCTTGTAGCTGTTTTAGAACACCTCATTGTTGTTGACTCTGACCCCGCAACCCTGATTTCTGTGGGAAAGACACACTTTCTCAACCTTGCCCATGCTGAAGTTCATCAGAGGCATCCACTGCTCTGTGAGGTGGGAGGATGCATCAATCGTGAACCTAAGTCTCGGAGTCCTTTGTGAAAACAGGACTTTTAAATGATGGTCTGAGGTCGCAGTACGGGACCCCTGACCCCCGTGGTCGGAACAGGGTCAAAAGAATGACGCATGGTGAACAACGCCTTGGGGAACCGTGAGAGAGGCTCCAGGAGAAAGGCAGAGGGAGGGCCTTTACCTCAGGTGCATTTTGTTCCCTGGAATGTTCTTGGAGGTGATTTCGTGCCTCCTGTGTTAGATGTTTACATTCAATTTATAAGACATGTTTATTCTTGTTGGATGTCAGAACACAGCTGTAGAACCCAATCTGGTCAGTGCACCCTGAATCTGGACATGCTTTCCCAGATATAATCTATAGTACATGCCCAACAATTGTGTTTAAATTGTCTGTCCTGAGAAAGTTCTGGGAAAGGGCTGCTCTGTTGATATTTAGCAAGTGCTCACTGGTGTTTATTTACATGTTTTTCTGGACTCAGACAACCTTCCTTGGATCATTGCTTTCTTTGTTACCTTCCTATGTAAAAGTCCACTGAGACTGAGGTAAGGCTGTCTACAGCATTAGACTTAGTCCGCCCCCTTCTTTCAGGCCCTCAGATCCCGGGTCCAGCAGACGAGATCTGCTCAGGTCAGGCATAAAGCGGACACCCCACGGGGAAGTTCAGGGGAACCTAACGCTGGCGTTAATGTCATCAAAGCATGTCCATATCTGTGTGTGCCTCTGTTTCTTTCTTTGCAGCATCTCCAGTCTTCGTTCAGTCCCTTCATCTTTCCTTTAGTATATTGGGTCTCCTGAGACGAATCCTTCAGGGTTTGCTTGTCTGATGTATGACTGTCTCACCTTTCTTGTTTACCATGAATTTACTTTGAAATAATTTCAAACTTAGAAAAGAGTGACCGTTTCTCCCTTAGTCAGTGTCCCAGGCTCTCTCATTTCACGCCAGCGGTTCATCCACATCCTGCTTGCTGTATCCGGTGTGTCTGTGTGATCTCGTCAGGATGAGCGAGCCGGTGCTGCCTTATCATACCTAAGCTCTCCGGTGGACATTTTTTCTTAAGTGAGAACTCTCCCACGGGATGGAGAGACCGCTCAGCACTTATGAGTACTGATTGTCCTTGCAGAGGGCCTGAGTTCGATTCCCAGCACCCACATAGTGGCTCACAACCACTCACAACTCCAGTTCCAGGGGATCCAGTGCCCTCCTCCGGCTTCCTGAGCACCAGGCAGTACGTGGTCCACAGACATACAAGAAGGCCAAACACCCATACCCATAAAATAAATAAATGATATATACAAATACAAACTGTGACATATATTATTTACCATCCTTGAAACACCAAATTGTTTATGTTGGAAGTTTCTTGTACTGCATGTAGTTGACTCTTGCTTTGCTATTCACGCTTCAATGTATTCATCTATTTTAATTAATATATTTGGAAAATTTATATTTAAGGTAGCTATTGCTATGTTAGAACTTAAGTCTGGCACATTGTCAGCGGCTTTCTGGTGGGGTGCTTGAATACTTTTTAAGATTCCATATTGATTTACTTTTCATGTTTTAAAATCTGTTCTGTCTAGTTATTTCACAGTAGCTCTGTGTATTTACCATACACACACACTTGTCGGCTTATGATGGCTTAGTCATGTTCTGCTAAACCCATAGTTGGCTGAAAGTATCACAAATTAAAATACGGCTGTGGTGGCACATGCTTTTAATCCCAGCACTTGGGAGGCAGAGCCAGGTGGATCTCTGTGAGTTCAAGGCCAGCCTGGTCTACAGAGCGAGATCCAAGACAGCCAGGGCTGTACAGAGAAACCCTGTTTTGAAAAACCAAAATAAAAAAAAAATTGAAAAAATTTTTAAATAAACCTAGAGTGTAGAGTTGCAAAGTTAGTTGGGTATGAAGGCGCATGTCTAGAATCCCAGCTGCTCTGGAGGCTGAAGGAGAGAGGGTAAAGAGCTTGAGGCTAGCCTGGAGAACAGAGCAAGAGTCCGCCACTGCATCATATACTCTAACGATCCCTTTTGTTGATATTTTGTCTGGTTTTGACCTCAGTGGTATTTTAGCATTAAAATATTTGGGATACATTTCCTCTTGTTTCATTCTTTGAAAGAGTTTGTATAAAAGTGGAGTCACCCCTTTCTCATAAGTTTGGTATAAGTTGCCTGTAATTCTCTCTGGGTCCTGTCTCTTCTTCCTTTGAGGAAATATTTTAAGTTTCTAATTTTTTAAAACTTTATTTTATTATTTTTTATTTTTTCTCTTTTTTTTCTAATTTTCTTTATCCACATTTTATATTTGTTTTGGAGCCAATTTTGATAAAATATATAATGTTGTATTAGCTAAAATATCTTTTTATTGGCATAAAATTTAATGTTATTCTATTTTGAGAAAACCTCTCCTGTAGGTCATTTTAGGTATATTCTCTATTTCTGATGTACCCCCTTTATTACAGATGAATTTTTCTAGAGGACTGTATAGATGAGTTTTTATTGTAGACCCAATCTGTGACTTGCTCTGGCTGTCTCTCTTCTAATCCCACTTCCTGTGACTTTATGTCCCTTTGATGATTTCCTCCTTCCTTGAGTGACTCTGATGGGTTTGTAATTCTCAGGCTGGGTACTCATTTCAATAATTTTCAGTCTTTTAAAAATGTAGTATTTTTGTTGCTGGGTGTGCTGGCACATGCTGTTAATCCCAGCACTTGGGAGACAGAGGCAGGTGGATCTCTGTGAGTTCGAGGCCAACCTGGTCTACAGAGCGAGACCCTCAGAAAAACCAAAACCAAAAACCAAAACAAACAAAATGTAATGTAATATTGTCAATGTTTTCTTTGAGAATTTCATGCATGTATACAATGCATTTTGATCATGTCAACTAATGTTTTTTATTAAACACAAAAATTTAAGAATATATATTTTGCTCAAAGTACTCCATTAATTTTTTTCTCATAAAATTTAATCTACAGCATTTTTATCATTTTCAATAGTATTTTAAAATCTCTGTTGTTATTTTCCTTTGGCTCATGAATTATACAGAAGCTGGGTCTTAAATGTCCAGTCTTCTTGTTTCCTCAAGGCTGTCGACTTAATTGCATTATGATCTGAGATTGCAGTCTATATGATATTGATTCTTTGAAAATTGTTAGAATATGCTTTACTGCCTGGAATGTGGTCCATTTTTAAAATAAATGTTTCATGTGTAATTGAGAGGAATCTAATTGTCAGATACTGGCTCTATATGCTATGCCCATTAAATCCAGCTTTTAAATGTGTTGTTCAAAGACTCTGATACTCTGAAGTGGGAGCTGGAATCCTCCACTCTGGGTATGGGCTCCTCGATTTCTCCTCCTGTTAGCTCAATTTTTGCTCACATGTGCCAACGCTATTGTATTAGTGGCCTATAAGTTTGTAGCAGTTACAGATTTTCGATGAATGCTTTATCATTGAATATTGTTCCCGTATCATTCTAGCAAACACAAATAACTTTTTTCTTGTTGTTTTGTTTTGTGGCTATTTTGTGAGATAGCAGTTTGGGCTCTGTTGTGGTTGGTCACTAGAATGGTCTCAATCTTTCTCTGACTTCTTGTTTCTTACCCTTATGTTATTTTATTTTTATGTTTTGTTTTACTTTTTTTTTTAACAAATAGGATTTATTTATTTTTATTTTTTCTGTGTATGAGTGTCTTGTCTGAATGTTTATCTGTGCACCAGGCGTGTTCAGTGCCCAAGGAGGCCAGAAGAGGGCATCAGATCCCCTGGAACTGGAGTTACATATGGTTGGTTGTGAGCCACCATGTGGGTGCTGGGAACTGAACCCATATTTCCTGGAAGAGCAACCGGTGTTCTTAACCACTGAACCATATTTCCAGCTTCTTGTTTTAGTTTTTGAGCCTGGTTCTCATTTAGCCCAGACTGGTCTCAGTTTTGCTACATGGTGGAGGCTGGTCTTGAACTCCAGGTCCTCTTGCCCAAGCCTCTCAAGTGCTGGGATGTAGGTGAGTTACCATACTGGTTACCAGACTATAGTAAGTTACAGCATCTATCTTTTTATTGGGTAAATATTCTACTTTTAAAGAGATTTATTTTTATTTTATGTGTATGAGCATTTTGCCTGCATGTATCTGTGCACCATGTGCATGCAGTACCTACAGAGGCCAGAAGAGGGCGTCAGATCACCTGGAACAGGAGTCACAGACAGTTGTGAGCTGCCACATGGGTGCTGGGAATTAAACCTGGGTCCTCTGGAAGAGCAGCCAGGGTTCTTAACCACTGAGCTATCTTCCCAGCCCCAATTTATATGTTTTATTGCCTCTATATTTGAACTAATTTCTATTTCAATCTTTATATTAGTTTCACATTTACCATGACTCCTTCATATTTTTGCCCCATTAGATGAGAGCATTTTCTTCCCATAATTTTTTTCTCTTTTGTTTTTGTTTTGTTTTCTTTTTCTTTCTTTCTTTTATTTATTTTATTTTATTTTATTTTATTTTCCGAGACGGGGTTTCTCTGTATAGTTTTGGTGCCTGTCCTGGATTTTGCTCTGTAAACCAGGCTGTCCTCGATCTCAGAGAGATCTGCCTGGCTGTGCCTCCCAAGTGCTGGGATTAAAGGCATGTGCCACCACCGCCTGGCTTGTTTGCTTTTTCTAATGATGATTTGATGCTTTCACCAGACTAGAATGTGCACCCCCGAGGGGAGGTAGCTGGCAGCCGGCTTGACACAGACGAGGCGGGGTGGGTGGGGGCATCTCCAGAGGTTCTTTAACCTTGGCATTCTCTCCAGTTGGTCAGAGCCAGCAGCAGGCTTGGGACCCACATACTGACCCTCTCCCAGACCTCAGTGATCCAGACCCTACACCACTCGAAGACCACTTCCTCACACTCATTCCCAGGCACTGGAGGATCCACCCGGGAGCAGTGTGGTTGGGGTGGGGAAGGACACCTGCAGAAGCGAGTGTCTCAGTTCTGTCAGTCTGAGTGTGTGTCCCGGAGCCGGGTCCTGTCATCTCATCAGATCTGGATCTTCATTAGATAGCTTCTGCCCACACAGACCCACGTTTCTGTGACTTCCCGGAGGACCACGGTTTGGCTGAGGAGGTGAAGGGCATCAAGAGCGCGCGCACACACGCACACCCACCCACCCATATACATGCACACACCTATTTACACACACACAACAACAATTAAAGAAAAAAGAGGCAACGAATATGAAAGAGAGTAAGAGAGGGCGTATATGGGAAAGTCTGGAGGGAGGAAAGGAAGGAGGACATGACGTGATTATATTATAACCTCAAAAAGATAATTAAAAATAACAAAGGAGATAGGCGACCATTTGGCCAACCTCTGTAGGCTGGCTGGGCTGCCTCCATGGCAGACTGGCATGTTGCTGGGCTAGCCTCCCTTCCAGGGGCTAGCCCTCAAGCATGACTAGGTGCCACTTCCAAGAGGCACCCCTCCCGCCCACTGTGCTCTGCACCAGCCTGTCTCAGGACCTCCCCCTGAACCTCTCCAGCCACTAGGCAGCTTTGTAACTGCCCACCAGCCCCCTCCAAGCCTTGGGCCAGGTGAAAACGAAGCTTTTTCCAAGAGGAAACAAAAGAATTCTCAGCAGTTTCCAAGAATGTAATATACATGGCAGCCATGGTGTATAGAAAACCTCCTGAAGCCAGAACTGTTTTGAGACAGGGTCTCACTGTGTAGCCCAGGCTAGCTTTGAATTCAAGATCCTCCTGCCTCAGCCTCCCTATGCAGAAACCACAGGCTTGTTCCACTATATCTTCATTGAACTTATTTTTACTTTCCCATCTTTTAAGTCTAGTTTTATAGCTCACAAGTGAAACATTCTTTTGTAGATAGAATTTGTTCACATCTACTGGTTTGCTAATGTCTTTGCCGCTGCTCTTATATTTCAGATTTTCTTTGTGGCATCATTTTTCTTCTTTTTGAAATCTCTTCAAGGAGCTGTATTAGAGAGCTCTGTTGGTAGTGATGATTCCAGTGTCTGCCTTTTTGAAAATGCCTTATGTAGCTCATATTTCTGAAAGATGGTTTTTTTTTTTCTGAGCACACAATACTGGCGTGACAGGTTATTTTTCCTTCATATCTTATAAATACTATTTCACTTGCAGCAGGCTTTCAGTGTTGCTGGCGAGATGTGTACTGTCTGTTTATTGACCGTTTCTTTATAAATGATCCGTGTTTTCTACCTGGCTGCCTTTAAGATACTTGGTTTGCTCTTTGTAGTTTATTATATATATATCACATTCCTACTTTTACTTTTTATCTTTCTTACATGGTTAGTTGAGCCTCCTAACCCAAGCAGTTTTAAACATGTCCTGCGCACGATAAAGTCAGCTGAAATCCCATCATGGCCAGGGGAGGGGTTTACGAAGTCCTGCCCCTAGCTGAGAAGTACCGGCAGTTTATAGCTGCTGAGAAGGGAGAGTCAGTTTTCTTCAGGGGCAAGACCCCTCAGAGGCCAGCTAAGCTCCAGTAAATGGTCCTACCATCAGTCACACACATACAGACAGCATTAAGTGGACACAGTAGGTTTAAAAAAAGGGAAAAGTCATGGGAGACAGGGAAGGAATTGGAGAGGAGAGAAGGGAGGGTGGATTTGATCAGAACACAGTATATGCATATATGGAATCACCAGTGAAGAACGTTTAAAAGAACCAGTTCTGAAGGCTGGAGAGATGGTGCAGTAGTTAAGAGCGCTTGCTGCTCCCGCAGAGGGCCTGGGTTCCGTTCCCGGCGTTCCAGCGGTGTGACTCAGAACCACTCGTAACTACAGTTCCAGGGGATCTGGCTCCTCTGGAGACATCCACATCTTCTGGCCTCTGTAGACATCCACATGCAAAGAGGAGGCAGGGAGGGAGAGAGGGAGAGAGGAGGTCAGGGGGAGAGGGGGAGAAGGGGAGAGGGAGGGAGAGAGGGAGGAGGGTGAGAAGTTCTTATCCTCAGGGACAGTGCTACTACAGCCAACAAACACAGAACCTGGAGACCGGAGGGAGAGAACACACCAGAGGACTGATTGCAATCCCACTTCCTTCCAAGCAGGTGTTATAGGCGTGGCGTTGAAGCCTCGACTTTCTTCCCGAGTGTGCTGCTTAGCTTCCTGCTACACTGACAAGATGCCGGAGGCGGTCAAGTTAAGGCAGGGGAAGTTGGTTTAGCCCCACAGTTGGAAAGGCCTCAGTCCAGGGTCACTTGGTTCTGTTGTCTCTGGATGTGTGATAACATGGAGGAGCACACGTTAGAACATGTCAGTGACTGACAGGCAGGAGAGAAAAGAGCCAGGGTGCCGATATATCCTTTCAACACATACCCCGTTGATTACGTCATCCAACGGAACTCCACTTACGATAGTACCACCATATGGGGATGAAGGGTTCCCCATGAACCTTTGGGGGAACATTCTAGATCTAAGCTATAACACAGGGGAAGGGCATCTCCCCAACAAGTGAACGGTAGCTCTCGACATGCCCCCTGCTTGCACGGAGAATGTCTGGTAGGTTTCTGGGGAGCTGACTTTTCAGCTGCCGGGCTTTCAGAGCTCCACAGTTCCTCTCAGCACACAGCCAGCAGCTGCTGGAACTGGGGCTTGCCAAAATCTTCAGAGGTCCCCAAAGAGCCCTTACTTTGGTAAATCATTTCCCATCAATAAACAGGGCCAAGCGCCTTGCCCAGAAGCCAGTTAAATTTGTCTCTTCTCTTGGCCAAGTGTAGCCTCGTTGAGAAGGATGCTCTCCTGACCTCTCCTGGTCTCCCGTGGTCCCTTTTGCCAGTTTGTGGAGGTGAGGGGAAGTGGTGGTCAGTGGGGTCGAGAGAGGCGATGGGCTGGGGGCTTCATATTAAAGTGTGTTTTCTGTAACCCCTCCTACACTTTTCCTTTCGTCAAGTGGCGAGGTAGGCTCCAATTCCTTCCTACTCTGCACTGGGGCAGTCTGAAGTATGGTAACCAGGGAAGCTTTTAAAAGCAGGTTATTGCTATTGTAAATATCGTCATTATTGTGTGTGCGCACATGTGTGGATGCTAGCAGACGACCTCCAGGATTGTTACTCCAGTATCTTAGAGTCTCTCTTTGATCTTGAACTTAACAACCAGGCGAGGGATCTGCCTGCCTCTGCCTCCCCAGCACTGGGGTTACAGACGCCTGTTACCATGTCTAGCTTTTAAAAAAATAAGTGTCCTGGGGATCAAACTCGGGCCCTCCTGCTTGCAAGGCCAATGTTTTCCTGACAGAGCCAACTCCCCATCCCTTAGAATTGCCTTTTAAAAGAAATGGACGTAATGGATGGTGTTCACAAGGCTGACCACACCCGTGGATACCATCAGTTCTTGGAAACGTAGCCGCAAATGCCCCTTACTTTTCTCTCACTTGAGAAAGTGCAGTAGAGGGTTGAATTATACCTGTAATAGTATCATAGTGAAACAAACTTATCGTACCACCAGGTACTTAGCAACACTCAAAATCATAAGCTATTTTTAATTATTATTTATGTCTTAGGCTTAACCTTTAACCAGAGTAGCCAAACTACACTTCATGGTCTAAATCCAGCTGCCATCTGTTTTCCTATGACCTGTATGAACCAAGAATGGCATTTGCATTTTGAAGTAGCTGGAGAAATGTATGAAATGCAAATATTAAAAAAGGCTTTACCAGGACACACAATGCCTATTTTTTTTTTGCACTTTGTCTGTGATTATTTTTTTTTTGTACTAAAACAATTGAGTTGAGTACCCAGACAAAATGACTTGTAAGTCTCAATTGTTTATCTGGCTCCTTATAGGAAGAGCTTGCCAAAATGTTCATTAGATATGAGTGCTAGGAATCAAATCTAGGTCCTCTGCAAGAGCAACAAATGCTCCTAACCACTGAGCCATCTCTCCCTCCCCAGGACCATGCCTGTTTTGCTCACCATTGCCTTTCTGGTTCTGGGTACAGAATTTTGTCAAGTTTCTCCCTTGTAACCTGGGTGTATGGGAGTCTTCAGCTTTCCCGTAATGATTGCCTTTATCACCGCTGGAGACCTCTTCCAAGATTTACAGTCTTAAACCAGGCCATCCTCAGGTGGTTGGGGCCGGGAATGGGATACCCATGGAATTCTTCTGTGGTCCCCATATCTGGTTTTAGACTGTAAATCTTGGAAGAGGTTTCTGTGTGTGTGTGTGTGTGTGTGTGTGCTTTTCTGGGCTCCTGATCTTAAGTTTTTTTAATTTTTATTTATTTATTTTTTAACTCAGCATCTCTGGTAACCTTAGAACTTAGCCATCTACTGGAAGCCTAATGGTGAATTCGTAAAAATATATGGAAAGCACAGATCCTTAATCCTGCCCTTCAAACATGTCAGAGTTCATATGTCATGCTCATGGGCACCCCAAAGTGGGACCTTCCTCTCCTGCCTATGTTGTGGGATTGAGTCAACCAGTTTCCCAGTCTTTGAACCCCTCCCTCCCGTCAGAGTTAAAGCCCTGGACTCCTGTTTTGTTCTAGAGAGAGAATTCTTTGTATCCAATCACACAGACATGGGCTCCTATCTGAGTACCAACCAGGCTTACTCTGTTTAGCTTCTGGGATGAGACAAGATTGGGCATGTTAGAGTGGTACAGATGTAAATGCAAGAGATATTCTTCCTTCCCTTCCTTTCCTTTCCCTTCCCTTTCCTTTCCTCCCCTTCCCTTCCTCCCCTCCCCTTCCTTCCTTCCTTCCTTCCTTTCCTTCCTTTCCCTTCCCCTTTCTTCCTTCTTTCCTTCTTTCCTTCCTTCCTTCTTTCTTTCCTTCCTTCCTTCCTTCCTTCCTTCCTTCCTTCCTTCCTTTCCTTCCTTTCCTTCCTTTCCCTTCCCCTTCCTTCCTTCTTTCCTTCTTTCCTTCTTTTCTTCCTTCCTTCCTTCCTTCTTTCCTTCCTTCCTTCCTTCCTTCCTTCCTTCCTTCCTTCCTTCCTTCCTTCC
>CABHPQ010148330.1:0-19204 GCA_902168405.1 Peromyscus aztecus
GCGCCTTCCTGGAACTCACTTGGTAGCCCAGGCTGGCCTCAAACTCACAGAGATCCTCCTGGCTCTGCCTCCCGAGTGCTGGGATTAAAAGCATGCATCACCACTGCCCGGCCTATTTATATTTTTCAAATGTGAGGTGAATTTAAGCCTCATCCAGGAAGCAGGACTGCACCCTTTCTGTTCTTTTTTAATATGGGCAGGGTTTTCTAGCTGTGAAATGATAGAAGGAAGTCTCTAAGGATGGTGTGCCCTCCGCGAGGAATTGGGACTAGAAGAGTTTTATGGAGCAGCAATCTGTTTAATGTGGAGCCAGGCGGCGAGGATAATTTGGCAGAAGTCGCAGATGAGAAGAGAGAATCAACTTGTGATTCTGAGAAGACAAAGGGAGAGCTAATTGCGTGGGAATATTCCCAGGGATTTCTACTTCCCAACATCCCCGTTTCCATGAAAGCTCTAATTTCCAACAACCCTTTCAGGCTCCATTTCTAGCCTGATCTATTCTGAGGACTTTCATGTTTCAGTCCCAGATAGTGGAGACACCTTGGAACGATGTACTCCATCTTGAAGATGGGAATGTAGGAAAAGATGAATGGTATGTTAAAAATATTCCACAGTAGGAGTCAGGAGCTCCCAGCTTGTCCACTGCCTTGTCTCTCTCAGAACTTTTTATTTTTTGTAATATTTATGAACAAAAACATAAAAAAGGGAGAATCATTCTTTTTTTTTAAATTTATTTTTGAGAGAGGGTTTCTCTGTATAGTCTTGGCTATCCTGGAGCTTGCTTTGTAGACCAGGGTGGACTTGAACTCAGAGTTCCTTCTGCCTCTGCCTCCCAAGTGCTGAGATTAAAGGTGTGTGCCACCATGGCTGGCTACATGGAGTTTATTTTTATTATTTTAAATTAAGTATCTGTGTATGTGCCTGTGTACACACATAGGGAGATTCAGTCTTCTGGGATGAATAAGTTGACAGGTTAGCCAATCCCAAGTGGTCAGTTCTAAACACGTACATGTAATCCCAAATGGACTCAGTAGGTTGTATTTGTATCTACATATGTATGTGCATATATATATATATATGTTACACATATAGGTGTAATAGTAATAATTAAAGAAGACAAGGTTGGGAATTTGCATGGGGAAATGGGAAGAATTGGGGGTGGGGGTGGAGTACAATGATATAAATACAGTTCTTATGTAAAAAGTTCTCAAAAATAAATGTAAAAAATGAGTCTGCTGCAGAATTATGAATAGTCCAACCCCACTTGTCATTGTGAGGATGAAGGACGGGCACTTTGATCATTGACTATGTGACTGTGTGATGTAGGCAAACTCTTTATGCTGTCCATTTGAATGAACACAGTAAGAAAGACGCTGCTTGATCTGGCCAGAGACCAGTAAGAAAAACATTTTTAAAATGTCCATTTTCCATTTTCTTCCATGTTTTATTGATCGGTTCCTTACTTTGTCGGAATTCACTCTGAGCCTGTATAAAATCTGGCCTCCTGATTATCCTGAACTGATCTGGCATGTCTAGCAAATAGCTAAGTCTTTCGCCCAATCAGATTAAGCAGTTGGTTAAATAACCCATCGGTTTCACCTTTTGCAGCCTTGATGTGGTTACTAATTGAAATATCCACTGTGATATTTGGTGAGCACTTAACTTTGGCTCTCAGTTATTTCCCATAATAACTTATTTCTCGTGAATGGGGTCTTCTTAGCACTTTCACTTTATAAACAATACAACTGAGGCTTAGAAGAAAGAAATAACCCGTCCAATGTCAACATGTGTGGTTCTGTGATGGAGCGCTTATGCAGAGTTGGAGCTCTAGGACCTCAAAACAATGTCGACTGTTAGAAGTGACACAGTGTGGTTTCAGCGCTGGCAGAGGAGCCAGCTGTGGTTCCTGTTAACAAGCCATTTCTGGCAAATGGAGCTTGGCATTTGAATCACTTGGAGAGATCTTATATAATTGTGGTCTCTTTGTGTATAGGTCAACTTACTCTGACACAGCCCATTCAAGTACTTAAAGTTTCCTTAATGGTTAAGTAGGTTAAGCAAATTTGAAATGCAAGACTTGTTTTTCAGGCCATGGCTCCTTTGTAAATAATTCATTATTCATGGAGCAGCTACGCTCCGTGCCACCCGTCAGTGAGAACATTGTGGGAGACATAAATACTGAACAGTCTAGTGAGAAAGGAGTGTGGTGGAGGACTGGAAACAAACTCCTAGTGGCAACTGAAAAAGACGAAGATTTGTTCTGTTGCGATGGATCAGAAAAAGCATTCCTACCATGCTAAACCTTCTCCCTCCCTCACATCTGTCCTGTTGTTGCCTGAGCTGTCACTTCCTCATTTAGCAACAACAACAACATCAACAACAACAACAACACTTTCTGAACATGCCTCACTTCCACCTAATGTTCACGATATCTCAGGGCACTGCATGCTTTATTAATTTACTGGCTTTTTTTTTTTTTTTGTCTGTGTCTCTACATTCAAAGGAAAACTGCAGGCAGGCAGGGTCTCTGGACTGTTTTAGCCATGAGTACCAACCCAGTGCTCCGCATGCAGCCTGACTCAAAGTCGATTCACAGTCGTACTCGTTGAGTAACTGGAAGGAATGAGGATTCAGCGGAGTCTGAAGACTGAGGAGGATTTAGCCAGACATTGTTGGAAGAAAGAACATTCCAGATGAAGGAGCCTGTCTAGGAATGGAAGCAGCATGTCCCATAGCTTGTTATGAGATGAGTGTGTGGGTCCATTGGCTAAAATGAGATGCGGAATGGTGCAGCCTGAAAGTGTCTACATTAGGTGATTAGAGTAATTATGATTTAATTCTACAGGCAGCAGGAAGCCCTTAAAATTAGGGTTTGGTAATGATGATAATCATTCCAGGTAATTCAAATATGGGGGTGGATGGAGGTTCTGTGGGTTCTGAAAATGTTCTGCTTTTCTTTAGAAAAAAGACTACAAATGGGCGGATACTGAATTAGATCTGACCTCTGGCTGCGCCTCTTTAATGCTAAGTTAGTGTGACAGGACCTGGGAGTCATCCTTGGTGCTTTTCTTTGCTTGGGCTGCTAGCAGCCAGCTTGTGTATATGCCCCGTGCCTGTGACCACTCAGATCTATCCTGCCAGACCAGTTTCCCTTACGCAGATCCTGAAGATGAGAAGGGATGCTTGGCAAGAGGTCAGGACAGAAGGAGACAGCAGCCTTGAAGGTTGGCTGAAGTAGCCAGTGCGGTGCTGGGAAGTCATTTCTAAGTCCCAGAAAGAAGTCAGGAGGAGGTAGCTTTACCAGTTTTGCGGCAAAGCTATCGTGGAGCTGGACAGTGGCTAATACAGGATTAGTTAGTGGGGGAGGCTAAGACAGCATTTAACAGAGGTGGCGAGAGGTCACATAGACATTTGGAGGGGGGCAGATATGAGTGCTGCAGACACCCTCTGAGGGGGAAATGGCTACTTAGGCGTCTTAAGTCTCCTCAGGATACTAATTTGTGACCTGGGAGTAAACTATAGTTGCAAAATGTTTAATACTTTTCTGTGCGTATGTTTTACAAATAAGCACACCAAATATTCCACGTTTTTAGGGGGAAATATGCTACTGCTTTAAAATTTCCCAGTAATACTATTAACAGTGAAAGCAAGACATTATGTAGCAAGACATGAGAGATTATAGCTTCAAGTTCCCTTATTCATAGAGAGAAATAAATGTAGATAGCAAGAGAATTGGGCTCTTAAGTCACTGGGTCAATAAGTAGAACTCAGCTTCAATAATCTTTAGCTGTTTTATTTCATAGTATAAACTCACTGTGCTGCAAGAGTGTGACGTTTAGAATGTTTTTTATTTTTTTAAGTTAAAAAAAAAAAAAGCCCAAATCATTGAATAAGGAGTCAGTGTGTAATTCCACAGCTATAAACAATGGCAACTGTCATCTATTTGTGATGGACGACCTTGTGTTGTGTCAGGGAAATCCCTCACACCTTAATGATTTACTGGAACATTAAAATTATAATTGATTTAACCACATGGAGGAGGAAAGAAATGACGCACAGCCCTGGAAGCGACAGTCCTTGAGCTGACTTTGCTTTGTGGAAGAGTTCCCCTCACTCACTCTTTTGTGTCCTGCTTGGGTTACATGGAACTTTCTAGCCCGAAGTCTCCCCTCCCCCACCCCAGGCTTAAGCTGTAGAATGAAATGAATGACATGAACTGTTCCTGGGTTTCTTCTCAGGCAAAGATATTTGGATAGATTTGAAATGCTGTCTTCGAATAAAAGTATTATAAAAATTATGTCAGGTTGGCAAACACCTAATTAGTAAGTTTCAGGTAAAATACAAATTTTAATACCAAGGGTGAATTTAAAAAATCCTCACAACTGTAATTTGTCACAGGCATTGCATTTCAACTAAGAAGCCAAAATTTTAGCTTTCAATGACATAGAAATGACAACTGATACTTTGGCTATGGAGAAAGAAAATAGATTTCATCTTCTCTGCCAATTCCAATAAACCGAGAGTGGCTTCCTGGGGCCCTGCGTTGGCTGAATTCTGAGACTGCTTCCAGCTCCGCAGGAGAGAGAACTGCGATCAATTAAGGATGGGGAGCCGCAGCATGTGTGCTATGCATTCAGTATCCACGGTGAAACAGCGTTTACAACAATCAATAGTCACTGTGGACTCACCAGATAGGCCACCCACATCCATCTTCTTCAAGTTCTTCGCTTCCAGAATGACAACAGTCAGTTTGCCGGCAGTAGGGACGTAGCGGAGGGAGAAGCAGATGTCTCCCAGTTTCTCTTGCTATGAAAAGCAACAAAGAGGTATTAGTGAGTTTTTGAGTGAAATGGAAATGTTTGTTCTTAGACACTGTCATTTCCCCATGAGGACAGTTAGGACAATTAGAGTCTCAAGATTTCTAAGTCCATGGGCATTTTTATAGTGGTGGCTTCATGTGATACCAGTCTTTTCTTTTTCAAGATTACCTATTTCAGCTTTTGGAAAAAAAAAAAAAGGCCATTTATACTTTAACATCCAACAGAATATGTCTATAATTCAATGAGTCTGGAAACAAGACCAAGATGAATTTCTTTGAGACTGCACTCAATAGCATTGTGAAACTCTTAGAAAAATCCCCTTGCTTTATTAAAGAGCTTTGTATGGTTTACTCATTTTTTTTTGTCTTTTCCTCTTTCAAATAAGATTTTATCTAAAAACCTATATTTAGGGTTTTGTGAAGAAAGATGTCTTTGTTCAGCTCACTTCCATTTATTGCTGAAAAAATGCGGAAATTCTTGTAACACAAATGCACTCAAGTATGTGTTTTGTGCACTTAGTTTTATTCGTTTCAAATGAAGTCTTTCTTTGTCTTTGTCTTTAAATTTGTAAAAATCTAACAGCAGGCTGGAAAACTAACACATCATGCAACAATGCACATCCTCATAGCTTCTCATTTCAGTGCTATGTGATGTCCAAAGAACATCCACCAATTCTGTGATCAGGTGATTCCAAAGAACTTATCCAGAGTAGAAAATGATGATGGTACATAAAATGTTTCTTTCCTAGAAAGGCTTCATATTTATTCTCTTCTCTTAAGTGGAATATTGGGAGTTTTTAGGATTACTTATTATTTTCTACTTATGGTTAACAACCATGCTGGTCAACGTGAATATAATTTGTATTTGTGTGAGTATGTGTGTGCATGCACACATGTGTGGTGATGAGAGGAAGGAGAGACTGCAAAGAATGTAAGATATTGTTGTACCCATCTCCTGAGATGAGAGGCCGCCTACTGCTGTGCGACCCAGGGAATTAGCTGTATGGTACATCAGAGTTCATTCCTTAGTGTTCCTCTCCCCAAGTCTAAATTTTGACTCTAAAGAGGGAAGCAGTTGTGTTGGACTTCAGAGGGTAGACTTGTAACATAGGGAGGGTATATAGAGACTGATAGCCTAAGTCGTTCCATGTTGGCCTCTTAGTGGGACTCTCTTTGGCCTTATCTGTAGCTAGACATAGGTGCTAAATGAGCCAGTCTCCAGTGTGGAAATACCTTCCTTGATGTAATGTAACAGTGTAAGGGATGTAATTTCTTTTCTGTGGGGGTTCTCATTATAGCCATCTTTCAAAGAAGAAAGAGTGGGGTTTATTTGTAGATGAGTACTGAGGGAGGGAGGGAAGAAGAAACCAGCCCCTCTCTCCATGCTGAAGTAATGCTCTACTGAAAATGACAACCACACATGCTTGTGGAGCAATCCTCTCACTTGTAAAATCCCTTTGGTGTCACATGCCTTGAGGTTGATGAGAACACTGTTTTCATATTACTGTACAGACGGTTTAATTCTCCCACTTGTCTGTGCCTTTCCTGATGGCAAGGTCCTTGCATGGATATCACTTTACCTCACCTTTGCAAAAACATAAATACAAGAACATTTTGGAAATCTCCCTGCTTTGGATCACAGAGGACATAACTCTCTGTGGCTAGCAGAGTTACTTATACCAGTCACTCCATATGCTTAACCACCCTGACAGTTAATTGACACATTGGGGGAGTTAGTAGGATATATTATTGTTCACAGTCTCTGAAAATACAGAGTTGGAATTAGTATCATAGAAATTAATACCAAATAGACAAATTCCTCAAAACTTTGTGAGTGAAGAGAAATGTACATTGATAAAATTACTATTTGAAATGGTCTTTAGGAAGAGGGCTCTATGTGCATTCATGTTATGTTATTCATGACCATCTGAGCTGGTAAGCTTACCGTACTTCAAGTTAGACTGCTCTCATGACGTCACCAAGCATGCCATACTTGCTAGATCACATGACTATACTATCCTAGATCATATATCCCTGCATGGCTCATTATTGGACTCCATGAGCAACTTAGGGTGCTAAGATAAGTTTGGTTCCATATTTCTGTTTTACCCCACAAATACCCTTTTTTCTTTCAATACTTATTCTTTCATCCCATAATTTCAAGATTGCAGGTAACGTAAAAAACAAACAAACTTCATGTATCTACTTAAAAATGTTTTGACACAAAGATTCACAAAGTATCACAGGGTGGCTTCAAAACGACTGTGTCTGAGGATGGCCTTGGACTTCTGATCCCCCTGCTCATCTGTCTGTCAAGTACTGAGGGTTACAGGCATGCACCACCACACAGAGCGCTCCCAGTTGTTTGAAGGGAAGAAATGTCATATCACTTTTCTTGCAGGGTCATTTCACTCTTCAATCTTAAGACATGCAGAGAATTTAAAAAAAGTCTATGTAATATTTAGCATCAAAAGAGAGCACACAATTTTGGATAAAGGAGAAATATGGGAGATTAACTGCAACTTTAAGCCTATGGGATGGATGAAAAATGGGTGTGTAAAAGAACAGAGAACGAATTTGGGTAATTTAAGATCCAGAGAAAGGAAAGGGCTTTATTTTAGGGCTTATTTTAACACTCTGTACAGATCCGCATTTCAATAATTTAGAGGCTTTGACATGGGAAATGTTTTCATTGGCTCATAAAATTATCATAACCAGTATGCCAAATTAAATATTAGTTTTACATGAATGAACTGAAATGACTTTCCAAAGTTTTAATTACTTCTAAATCAACAGCTATTTTAAAGCTAGTCATGGCCCCCTCCCCCAACTTGTGGAATTTCTGATGTCAAGATGAAGGAAACTCTTGCCTGGTGGTATATTTTCTGAGTGTCAGCACTTACTGGGTGTTGGTATTTGAGTATGTGTTCTGCTAGTCACATGTGAGACAAGGTTGTTACCTACATTTACATGATAATCCAGTGTGTTAGCTCCTGACTTTAGATTTAGGGGCTCAGACACTCATGCATTGTTGAAATTCAGTATGTCCTTCCCTTAATGAAGTCTATGCCTTCACTTCTGTGGTCAGGAAAACCACTCCTCTGCATAAGTTATTCTAGTTTATGAAGGTTTTACTCTAGCTCTTCATCCACACAGGGCACTTGAAGGACCCGAGAGCTTTATTTGGACAGTTTTAGATCAAACTCTTAGTTTGATATGTCACGTTGTAAGAAGGATACCCAGAGAACTACATATATAATCCTTTGATTGTAAACATTTGCCACACCAGTGTTCTAGTGTTACCACCTCCCTGCACAAACTCATGTATTAAAGACTCGGTCTCACACTGGTGGATCCAAATGAGGTGTCTGGTCTAATCAGTAGATTTAGTCATTGTTGGCATTACTGAGAAATGGAGGAGATTAGGAAGCGGGGCCTGGTTGGAGGAAGTGGGTCACTAAGAGTATCCATCTTCTCTCTGAACTCTTCCTGGTTCGCCCTTCTTCTTGATGTTCATGAGGAAGGAAGCCTCCTCTACTTTCTGCTCAAGCTATCCATCGTGCTATCTCACTCACGCAGGCCTACACACTATGGAGCGAAAACAAGGAAACTGCAGATCTTTCCTACCTTGATTTTGTCGGGTATTTTGTTACAGCAATGAAAGGTAACTAACACAGAAGTCTCCATCTTAGATTCTTAGGACACGTTAACAATCAGCATTTTCTCAAGGGCCTGTGAAGCAGCTGCTGCCATGTCCATTTTCTAAGTAGGTACTTGAGAGCGAGGGGTCACAGGAAGGTGGGTGATTTCAATAAGAAACTGAAGCAAGCTCATGTAACAGTATATGTGGAATGACAGTAATTAATACTCTAACTGATAATTTACCTTGTATCCCACTCTCATTTAAAATTATGTCTCCAAAACTGATGTTCAACGCATGCCTTCTTAACTGTCCCTTCCAAGACCTTTCTCTAGAGGCTAACTTCTTTTTTTTTTTTTTTTTTTCAAATTTACTTTTATTTTATGTGCATTGGTGTTTTGCCTACATGTGTGTCTATGTGAGGGTGCCGGGTTCCCTGGAACTGGATTTGTAGATAGTTGGGAGCTGCCATGTGGTGCTGGGAATTGAACCCAGGTTCCCTGGAAGTGGGGCTCTTAACCTCTGAGCCATCTCTCCAGCCCCGAGAGGCTAACTTCTATTTCTCTGTTACCCTCCTCCTTTAACGCATAAGCCTTGACCTACCCTTTTCTGTAAAGTGTATCAGACTGAGTTGTTTTCATTATTTATAACTGACGTTGTAACCTGCCTTAACTGCCTGCCATCGATGTCTACTTCCAAAATGACCTGCAGCATGGCATTTGCCACTGTCACCACCATGTCTATCACCGTGCCCTTGCCACCACCAACATCACCTCTGCTTTCTTGCCCATACTTCATTCGAACCATTACTCAGCCCTCATTGTGTTGGAAATGAAGCCCTAACCACTTCTGACTTACTCTGGAAAACCTAACGAAATAACTCTTCAGGTTCAGTGTGTACAAATCCTAAAGCAGCTTGTCTGTCAATGGCTGAGCTAACGTTTGGAAAGTTTAGTCCTTTCTTTTTTTAATGGCCTGCCAGATGGTGTCCAGCAGTTGAGTTTTTCCTCTTCACGTCCGCGAGTTCAGCTACCTGTAGACTCTAGAGGACCAGGGGCTGGAGTTTCTACTACCGTTCTTGCTCCAGGAACACAATGGAGGGGGGCTTCTAAAGAATTATGGGCTGCATGTATTGAAACGAGAAATTCACCAGTATACCACTTTATAAAGAGCACCGATGCTGGTGTTCTATCACCTCTGTCTCCAGTGTAACCAACGGGTCAACTGACAGGTTCACTTGGAGCCTCTCCTTTGTGCCGAGCACTTGGACCCCGCCATGCCAACCATGCCTTGAAGCTAGAAACCAAATCCTTCCGAAGGTACTGTTCTTCCATCGATGTTTTCAAGCCCCTGCTGAGTAGCAGCTGACAGATGAATGCTTTTGCTGGTGTGATTATCTCATGAAGGGGCCTCATTACTATTAGGAATTTCAGCTTTATGTATAATTTATTTTAGTGAATTGCCTTGATCACTAGGTAGAAACTGCCAGTTAGTGTTAGAAAGTTCCGACTGTGAGATTCAGAGAAATTAACCTGCTCTTTTAAACTATGGAGCTGACAATCAGGAGGTACTTTTGTTCAGAGCAGCTTGATAATTCCATTATTATTTTTTTTTAAAGCAGCCACTGAATAGAGAAGACACAAATTAATGATTCTATGGACAACTTCAGAAATCCCTTCCTTTTTGAAAAGCATTATAGGTATTAAAACAAAGGTCATCTCCAATGGACAAAAAGGTTTGATTGCGAATGAAAAATGTTCTTGGTTTCTACAGCACTAGCCATCATTTTTTTTTTTTATGTAAGAAAAAAGTTCACTTTGATGGCCTTTGCAAATGGGCTAAGTTCACATATTTTTCGGGAACAATTTGCCTTTGAATGAGTTTATAAAAGGTACCTAAAATGACACGGTGCCATGCCATTTTAAAAGGACATAGTCTATTTATGTTAATTGCAAAATGATTTTTTTCTGTGTGTTAAATTGGCAACAGATACTCTGATGAGTAGATTTTCTTTGCCCCAAGGTCAGGAGTCTATTTAGAAGTGAGAAACAAATGGAGGTCTAATTGTTCAAAACAGAAATTCAGATTATTTGCATATTCTTCATCTGTAAAAGAATTAAAATGTTCACTTTTTTTTTTTTTTTTTTTTTTTTTGAGACAGGGTCTCTATGTAGTCCTGCTCTCCTGGCACTCTCTATGTAGACCAATTTGGCCTTGAACTCACACAGAGATCCACTTGCTTCCGCCTCCCTAGTGCTAGGATTAAAGGCATGGGCCACCATGCCTGGCATAAAATGTTCTCCTAAGAAGGCTATTGGGATGGCATAATGGACTGTATTATGTAAAAGGTAATATGTTCTTTAGGCGATAGGATTTTTCAAGTTCCTGATGTTCCCACAACTATGCTCATACCCCTGAAGATTCTGCCAAATCGGTATTTACAACTAATGGACCAGATGGTCACAGTGTGAATGCTATTATGAAATGTACCCAGGCTAGAAAGACCAAATCTGCCCTAGTGTACAAATACACGCTACATTGCTTAGGTGAGCGGGGCAGTTTATGCCCTTCAATTTTTTTTTTAATGAAGATACTGTATAAAAATTATTTTATATGATTTCACTGATTCACCTTTATAGAAAATACTCACTGAATTCTACTATATAATTCTAAACTGTAGTGTAGTCCCTGTGGCTACCCAATATAGTGTGCTGACACCACAGATAGAGCAGAAATGCCGTGGAAAGGGAACCTGGAAACATTCTAGAATGTAGTGACAGAGGTAAGGAGAAAAAGACACTGTAATTGTTGATAACCCCCTGCCTCCTCACATCATCATCATCAATTTCTCAAAGTGATCTCAAATGCACAGTGCTTTGCCAAACAAAGATGCTTGCTGTACACACGTTGGTTTTTTTTTTTTTTGTTTTTGTTTTTGGTTCTTCGAGACAGGGTTTCTCTGTGTAGCTTTGGAGCCTGTCCTGGATCTCGCTCTGTAGACCAGCCTGGCCTCGAACTCACAAGAGATGTGCTTGGCTCTGCCCCCGAGTGCTGGGATTAAAGGCATGTGCCACCACCACCAGGCTGTGCTACAAGTAGTTTTAAGACATTTTTTTTCTTATAACCAGAGCTAGCATGTATGGGGAGACAGGATAGTAATATGTAAGTGTCCAGGAAGAGCCTTTACCTATGCTGAGATGAAGGTTCTGAAGGAAGAGAGTCCAGATGGACCTCATGCAGATGTTTTAGGAACAGGGATACGAAAAAAGCCCTTGAACCATTTATCAGCTTAAAACGTATTATCCTTCGTACAGTGTGAAACTCACAAGGTTTAATGAGAAATGGACCCATGCTTTGTGATATATGAGATTTTATAAAATTTCCTCATATCTGTATGTTTTGAGTAAGAGATATAGGCAGTCCTATTAGAAATAATTAAGAGCTGAAAAGTGGATATTTGGTGCAAATTAAAATAGGGATTGCAAAAATGGAAAGTCAATGTGTCTACTAAAAGTAAGTAACAGCACAGTTGAGCAAAGGGCCGTGGAAGCAGCAGTGGCCAGCTGTGAGCATCAGCTCACCATGTACTTACTTAATTGAAAGTATTGGTCCCTGGAGCCCATTGGTCAGTAAATTTTACAAAATCAATTAACAAAACAGTGGACTATTCTTGGTTGGGGCATGGACTTTGGGAAAACAGAAAGCATTTGGGGGCTAAGGAGTATCATTCAAAACAGTAGGGAGAAAGGAAAAAGATAACTGACCAAAACATACTTTGTTCCAAAAGGACATAATGATAGCTCATACCTTGCATGCTAATTTAGAACATTAAACATTAAAGCAACACCTGGGTAGATCAGGGGTGGTTTCACTGAGAAGGCATTGAAGGAACCCTCAACCATCTGGCCTCACTTTCCTGGTCTCTGACAGGATCTGCAGAGTCAATTAGCCGGGGGAGGGTGTGTTCCCATGATTTGATTGTTTGTCCTTACCTGCTAGTAATTACAGCTAGTAATTAGAGTGGTGGTCCTCTCTACTGTATGGTGAGCTAACAAATACATATTTTAAGCCACTAAGTTGGTGGGAACTTTGTCAGATAGTAACATAAACCAAGATGGCATCCAGTTCATTTTTCCTCTTAAAGCAGTGGTTCTCAACCTTCTTAATGCTGCGCCCCTTTAATGCAGCTCCTCATGTTGTGGTGATCCCCAACGGGAAAATGATTTCACTGTTACTTCATAACTGTAATTTTGCAACTGTTACGAATTGTAATGCAAATATTTGATATGCAGGATATCTGGTATGTGATCCTGATGGGGTTGGGACCCACAGGTTGAGAACCACTGTTAAAGACTACCTGTTCTCTCTCATCTGTAACTGTCTCTATTGTGGAGGTTGTAGGAGACCCAATGGTGAATGGGAGGAAAATAATAGGCCCGTCTTCATATTAATTTTTATCTCATACTTTCATTGTTTACTGTATTTCATTGAAATGTTTTAAATAACATAATATGTTGGTGCAGCATAATCTGCATATCGTTTGTATTTAAATACAGATATACTGGGCATATGTGCACATATCTTACTATCAGAAGACAAAATCCACATTGCAATGTCTTAACTCAACATTAAAATGTGCCATAGGAGATGCGTCAGTCATTGAGAAACGGCACAGATTCCAAAGGTAGACAACTCAGGTTCAATGTGCAGGTCTGCTGCTTAAGAGCTGCTAAGCCTTGGGCAAATCACTTACCCCCTCTGTGCCTCAATTATATGTTAGATTTATTAGTCAGTGTGTATAAAGAAGTTAGAAGCCCATAAATAGGTGTGCTTGGTATTATTAACACATCTCATTTTCACCACATTTCTCTAGCCAGTACATTTCCCTTCCTTTACAGCCCACTATATTAAAGGAATTAAAAGGAGGCTGTCCCTCTTTATTCATGTTCTATTGATTTTTCCTGCATCCTTTTATTAAAATGCCCGTTGATAAGCTTTCAAATGCCATCCACGAAACTGAACCATAAATATTCTCCACGTTTTATTACCCATGGACCCTTGTCTGGATTTGCTGATTTTTTTTCCTTTTTTTTGGAGTCTGAAATGTACTGCCTGCTTGTTTTTCTGCCTCCTTGTCCACTTCTTCGTGATCCTTCACAGAACTTAGTTCAAGCCCTTCTTTTATTCCTAATTATTTAGGAGGATTATTATTAATATGCATTTCCGAGATTTATGATACAGAGGTGATTTCCACATTTATATCTGAAGCCTCCATCTTTCTCCGGCCCCAGACTCATCTATTCAACTGTCTACTTGCCACTGAAGAGAATACACAGCTTAGACTCCAACGTAAATCTATATTTATGATCAGATATGATCAATTCACCAGTGATCACTAAGCCTGGTTCACTCCGTTTCACCAAATGGTACCAGCATTCAACCAGCTGCCCAGTGAGACAACTGGGTATTCTCATTGACTGTTGACTTCCTTTGAAGTCTCATTTTTGATTTGTTAAAGCTCCATCCTTATCCCTTTCACTACTTATTTCACCATCCCTCAATTATTGCCTTTAAATATATTTCTGGTCACCGTTTACATTTACTTAAAACCCTTAAGTAAGTCTCCCATCTCCCTTGGAACGAAGACTCAAGTTCTGCCCATGTTACCATACTCCTTAAGTTCTAGTTCCTGTTTCTGCCTCATTCTCATCCTACACTACTCAGACAACATGGGCAGAGCCTTGCTCACCTCCTTAAATGTGCTTGTCACCTGCGTTCTCTCAGCCTTCACATGAACTGATACTTTGGCTGGCACACTCTACTCTCTTGCCATTCTTTTTTTTTCAGCTGGAGAAATTTTGCTCATCTTTCAGACCTCATTTCAAAATTCACTTATTTACCTAGCCCATTCACACCCAAACAGGCCATTCTTGAATGCTTTTGAAATATAATTAGCTTCTAATCACATACCAATTTGTGTAATCATTAGATTAGACCCCACTGTCACGGATATGGACATCCATAGGATATCCTTTTATCTATATGCATAGGACCTGGCACTGAGTACTCGGCTCTGGAACAGATGGCGAGCTGTTCACTGAAAGCCAATCTCTTCTTCTTGGACACTTACATGTACAGCATGTAATTTCTTCACGGTCAGATGTCACCTTGGGATTTGGGTTCTGACTACTGGAGTGTGAATGGAGTGATGTGCATTGCTTATGGAACCAATCCCCTAGACTTGCTACCCATGATCCTCTTGTGTGTGACAATGGCCTCTGGGGGGCTTTGGAAGCTACATGCTGATGGCAGAAGATGCCTAAGCCAGGATTCCTGTGGAGCTAATAGAGCTGAACCTCCCAACTTAGAATGTTTATATCCTAGTAAACAAGAAAAAACATTGTATCTTTTGCTAAACAGCGTTTAAATGTCTTTTTGTGAATTTGTGACTGTTGCCTACTCTGGATAAAAATTTTATTTTCAGACAGGGTCTTATGTAACCTCAATTCTCCTCAAACTCACTATGTGGCTAATATCCCAATACAATGCAAGTAACTGAATGAATTTTAACATTGTTTTCAGAAGTGTGATTAGTGATCCATTTATCATCTATGGGCTGTAGAAAATGAGGAAAGTATGACCTTAATCCGTTATTAATCCAGTTTTCTAAATGCTTATTGTATTCTTGGCATATCTGTCATTATGCTAAATGTTAGAAACAAATGTTGATTCAAAGTTAACCTTGACTTTAAGAAACCTATCTTTGTTGGAGGGTGGAAGCATACAGCTGAAGATCCAACTGAGCTATATGTGCCCACGGAGAAACATGTATTAGGAAGGGTAATGATAGAGAAAATAGGGGAATTTACTGTGTATAATCAACAGATGAGTGGTGAAGGATGGAGCAGAGGGTGGCAAGTCATAGAACCGCCGAAGATTTCTTGTACCACCGGATATTAGGCTATAGTAAGACTGGATTAAGCCAGTCTTGTGTGATAGTGTACATCTTGTACCACCGGATATTAAGCTATAGTAAGATTGGATTAAGCCAGTCTTGTGTGATAGTGTACAACAGGGTAGCTAGAGATAATGATAATATCTATTTTTCAGAAGCTTGAAGAAAAGATTGTGAATGCTTTCACCAGAAAGGAATGATAAATATTTTGGGAGATAGACATCTTTAACCTTATTTAAATATGATACTGTGTGTATAAGTACTGAAATATCATAGTATACTATAAATATGTTAAACTATTATATTTTCAGACATAGTAAACATCTGTTTAATAATCTATGCACAGAATGAAATATTATTTAGCTTTAAAAAAAAAGGAAAATCTCCTTGCTGGGACAAAGATAAGCTTGGAGGACATAAAATATCAAGTGAATTATGTCCAGCATGGGAAGAAAATGTATGATCTCACTAAGAGAGTCAAACTCAGAGGACTATGGGGACCTGGATGGCAGATGCAGAGTGAAAAGAAGTTGGCCAAAGGTCACAATGTCTTATACATGGATCCTTTTGGAGATGTCTTCTCCAGCATGATGATTCAGTTAACCATAATATGTCCTTAAAACTTGCTAAGAGTAAATCCAAACAGTTCCTAGCACAAAAAGTGATAAAAATGTGAGCTGTTAGGTTTATTAATCAGCTTCATTTAGTCATATCATGATGTTCACAAATCTCAAAATTTCCTGTTAGGTATTGCATGTCATATATATTTATCTAATTTTTCTCAATTATACCTCCATAAAGCCAAGAACAAGCTAAATTTTAAAAAGTTAAAAGAAAAAAAGATCCATGTTGTAGTGTGCTGGGATTCCTAAAATCTAATTTTCCATCCTCTTAGCTAAAAGTTTAGATCTCTACAAGACATTTAAAACAATACAGAACACTGTTTTGCCCCCTAGTGGGTAACACCGGCATCTGGCATGGAAATGAACCTAGTTGACTGTTCTCTGAATCATCGACTTATCCGAGTGAGTGGAAGTGGGTAAAAATCAGAAAGGTGGTAGGTACGATCCCTCGCTTGGAGGACTGTTTTTTGCTACTAACAGGCTGGGTAGAAATTCATGTATCAGAGTTAGGAAGCTAATGAGCCGTCTGTGTGAGGTGCCCCAACACCAACCTTACCAAGTTGCTCTGTCCTTTAGCATACTCTGTCAGTCAACTGACTTTCCAAATCAGACTCAACGTTCACTACTCCGTTTTCTTTTCTGCGTCAGACTTTACTGCTAAGGGATGGAAAGGAACCTCTCTCAAATAGGGACCTGAATTACGGAAACTAATGTTATAGTTTATTAGAATGTAATATGGACCCAAGTAGTGTTGCGATAGGAGAACACGTATTTGTAAATAACAATGCGGATTACCAAAATAGCCATCAAGGAGGTATTTTAAGTAAACATGCCAGAAAGTGGACCATTGGTCTAGGAACACTCTTGAAAAGCAATTCTCAATAACCCTTGAAAAAGGTATTGCTGGGCTGGAGAGATGGCTCAGAGGTTAAGAGCACTAGCTGCTCTTCCAGAGGTCCCTAGTTCAATTCCCAGCAACCACATGGTGGCTCATGTCTGTCTATAATGAGATCTGGTGCCCTCTTCTGGCATGCAAGCAGAACACTGTATACATAATAAATAGATAAATCTTAAAAAAAAAAAAAAAAAGATATTGCATGTCACTGTGACCCTGAGAGGGTCATCTCTATTTCAAAGGCATGCATCTGAATGACTGATGGGTAGGCTGACTGTCAGAGTAACACAAAGCTTTACTAATCATGCTAACCAGTAGAATGGCTTTGTCTGCAAGTTCTGTTACTTCACAGCTGCTGCCTCAAGGGCTCATCCTCATGAGCTCAGGGGCTGTTACTGGGGAAGGGAATCTTCATGAAAAAAAAAACAAAAAACAAAAAACAACAACAAAAAACCCCCAGAAGCTGAGGAGCTGTTATCAGAAGGATACTTCCTGCTTTTCAATTCTGGGATGATGGTGCCCAAGAGGAAATGGCAGGAGGAATGGTGATGACCACGTGATCCTGAGATGCCACTGACGCACAGAACCCCTGCCATCCTTGTCAGGGAGCAATGATGAATAAGGAGGGCGAGTGTTCAGCACACCCAGCTCATGCGCACACACTGAGCAAGTGGTTGTCTCACCATCAAAACAGACAGTCCTTGCTTTGTCTGTCTTGAGATCTGCAGAAGGCTCATCTGTGAGCCACAGAGATCATAAGGCCACAGAGCAGAAAAACAAGAGAAAGATAAAAGGGCATGGCATAACCAAATGAAGCCACACCGAAGCTGGTATGGGGAGAGAAGCCATGGCAGGGCAGGTTTAGGAAGCTGGGAAGAGGGATGCGACTTTTTGTTTTTGATCTTCTCGAGGGGTCCAGCCACGGCACGTGGGAACCCTATAATTATAAAGGTAGAAAAATGATGGAGACAAGGCAGAGGAGAAACAACTAGATAAAGGAAGAGGAGTCTGAGAAAGAGTTAAGGAAAAAGTGCTGGGCTTTTCTGTTTAATCTTCCATCAAAAATCAGTCAGCAGGAAGAGGAGATAAGGAAAATCAGCAACTTGGGAATCTGAAGAGTTCTTTGGGAGGAATCACTTGATGGCTGAGAGCTGCTGCCCACTTAGGGACTGCATGTGGGATTCTAATGGTTGGTTCACCTGGGGAGAACACAGAGTCATCTGCAGCTGTCTGCATCCACAGACATGGAGCGTGACAGGCACCTCAGAGGAAGGAAAGGTATTCCGTAGACTGTATGGGAAGAAAAGCATGAGGAGCTTTAGAGATTTCTCCATGCCCACTAAAGCTGAAAGACTGTGCTCTACGGAATGGGGAAGGGATGTGGGACGTGGGGCAACTGCATTGGAAATGACAAACAGCGACGATATAGTGAGACTTACCCAGAGCAGAAAACGTTAAGTATGAAACAGAAACTACTGAGATGCACATGGCTACTGTTCCCTTGTCTGGAGTAGAAAGAGGTCCCGGCTATTATTGAGACAGCCAAACATGGACATGTACAACCACAGATCACACGAGCAGAAAGGACCTGGAGAAGATCTTAGACGCAAGCAAGGTATCATGAGGTGCTGAACAAGACAGGAAGGTATGTAGCCCTAAAAAAGGGTGCTTTGGGGTAGAGGGTATTATGGAGGAAAATATGAACAGTGCTAGATGTTATTTAGGTTTCTTTCCAAATCATTACTGGAGGTGCAGCAGGTATAAATGGAGAGCCAAAGCTAAAATAAAACTGCCTGAAGATGGTTCATGTAGAGGAAATAGCATCACCCAAGGAAAGAAGAGGCCTGTGTTTGAAGTCGACAGAGGAAGAAAAGAGAACTGGGAACACAGAGGAGCCAAGGCAAGGCATTCAGAAATACAAAGGAAGCAAAGGAGAGGGAGAGGCCTAAATAACAGGCTTTCTGGGGTGAAACCCAAGTTCCAGCAAAAGAAAGAAAGGAGACTCTGAGACAAGAGAGAGTGAAATCACGGAGTGAAAAGGAATAGCTTTCAAAAGATCTGGAGGTACAAATCACACAGGTGCCGAGAAAGTTCTGCCCGCAGTGGTACTATGTAATGGAAAAGACAGTGTGCCAAAGACAGCCGACAAAATGAAACGTACAACAAAGAACTTCTAATAGCATGAGGCAGGAGGCTAAGGCCTCCGAAGGGAGTGGCCTGTGGCTTCGTTTAAAGAAATACTTATCATTTATTTTTTAAAATATGTACGGGT
>CABHPQ010148330.1:19604-32427 GCA_902168405.1 Peromyscus aztecus
ACTTACAAAGAGAGTCATGATCATCTCTAAGTACATTCGGAACTCAAGAGTTCTCAAATTGTTCATTTGGCAGAAACAATTTTGTTTCCATCTGGTTTGCCTAGGGGAAAGTTCACTGGTGTTTATTGGTAAGAAAATCAGAACATCATTAGGAAAATTTCGATGGATCCTTGCATGAACGTGTGATGTCAGTAAATCACAAAAGCCAAAACAGAGTTGATAACCAAATAAGAATGGTGTAAATCTGAAGGGCAGCCATTCTCCTCATAGGTACGTGGTTTGCTTCATTTTGCACATGTTCAGACTGACAGCTGGAGGGACCCTGCTGGGATGGTAGGGAGCTTTAGTTATGTAAAGCACAGCACAGATTTTTATGAGGAATGACTACCAGAAGACATTTTTAAAGCAGCATATGTTATGTAATTGCAACTTATTTTAAGCCACGGCAGCTTTCCTCTTTCTTTGTAATGGCATTCTGTTGTCAACTTTCCTTCATTAAAATGTAATGCTGAAAGTTAGGAAGTTTCTAGACTATGCAGATGAGAAAATGGACTCATACATTTCTGGTCATTTTCATCAGATGGGTATCATTAGCTTCTCATGATTTTACTCTTATGTATGACTCATTCTCTGATTTAATTATGCAACGTCCCACTGAATGGCGAGCAATGGTATCGTTTACACTTGTTAAATCCCATCATACTCGATGCATGTGGACTAACACTGCACTTTCGTGTTGTGTGCAGACATTTATTGAAATGTAGGTCATAAAAGCATTAACTGTTATACATCATGCTGCACAAGAATAAAATTAAGAGCTTGAAGTAATCCTTATTTCCATGGCTTGAATATGCAAATTAAAATTTGGCAACTAAAGAGACTGAAAAGAATATATAGTTTTGAATTACTGCATAATTTCAAATGGTCTCAAAAAATTCTTTCAACTAATAGAAAGAATATAAGAAATCCAAGGCAGAATATCCTGAATTCAAAGCTGGAGGAGACCATGTGTGCAGTTGTGTTATCTGAGAAAAGGCTTTAGGCAGCTGGAGTCCTTGAATATTTGATAACATGCGGTTAACAGAGATGAATCACAGATACAGAGGAACGTTTTTTTTTTTTGAGATGCTAAGGGCTAAAAGAGTGTTGTAGGTTTAAGTTTATGGGAGAAATTACCAAAAAAAAGTAAAGAAAATGTATGATAGTGAAAACAACAATTTCTACCCATATCCAGAGTAAATTAACGGTAGAGAAAGGAGCCAAAGGTTTTGCTTATAGGCGAGGGCGGAACAGAAAGGGAAGCTTCCTGAAAAAATTGTTTCCATTATAAATTATTGACACTCCTCAAATGTATAAGCATATAACGAAACAGGGACTGCTGAAATGGCCCAGTGGGCAAAGGCACCTGCTATGTAAGTTTGACAAGACATGAGTTCGAGCCCCATGTAAAGTTGGAAGGAGAGAACGGACACCCCAAAAAAAAGGAAAGAAAAAGTATGATAGTGAAAACAACAATTTCTACCCACCTCCAGCGTCCCCCCCCCCCCCCCGTTTTAAGAGTTAACAAAATGAAACTGTACGGAAGTAAACTGGGGCAGCTGGGGCAGAGCTCACCGGGGAAACAGTTTCCTTGGCCGATAGCTAAAACAAGGAAGGAAAACAGACTGGAGATGAAGTCTATACTCTTTTAAAAGAGTTGGGTTCACACAAATCACAGTCAGCACCGTGCTTACAGTGGCAGTCAGTCTGCTGACAGAGTCTGGCTTTTCAGTGGCTAGGTGTGTGATCTGAGAAGACTCTTAGCCTTGTCATCCTTACTAGTAAAATGAGAATGCTAACAGTCACACCAAAGTGACTCGTGAAATCACACAACAGAACCTGGCACACAGTAAGTGCTCAGGAAGTGTTGGCCATTGGTAGTAACAAGCGACCCCCTTAAGGAACAATTTCTTTATTGCCATCACAGGCGGCATGATCTTTGTGAATGGACAGATCAAGGCTTTGTCTTAGGAAATAACTTGACTAAGATAATACAGCTATTAAACTCAGAGCACAGGTCTACACAGCACCGAAGTCCATGCTTTTTCTTCTCGGTAGTAAACATTTCTGAATGTTTAATTTCCCTTTATTCTGGATCATATCTAATAATACCTAGCACTCACTAAGGCAGACTTCTGTTAGCACAAAGTGCTGAACTGAAAAAAAAAAAAATCCCATGCCAGGACCTCCCTGGTGTAACTGTTCACAGTCAGACTCTGCATCTTGAATATTATACATCAGCTGTTAAGCAATTTGTAATTTCCTTCATCTCTTTCTAAGTGAACAGGATGCAGCCGCTAAAATTCCTAAATGACCATCTCAAGGTCTTCCATGGACATCTGTAGACGTTCAGGCGGAAGTGTTTCTCGGAGGAGCTGAGCATGTCCAAACAGCAGTTCCCAATTTTCCCTTTCCACTCCCGAGGTTGCCGCAGCTAAATGGATTGACTAAAAGGAGATGTATTACACCACTGTGAATCAGAAGGGATGGTAAAAATCTATTCCTCTCTCCTCACGGGGATTTAATAAGGTCAAATAACATAAAATAGGCAAGGAAAGTTTTCGGCAATAGAAAAAGAAAAATGAGACAGAGGTATTCAAATCGTAAATTGGAAATTTAGAAACCTGGTTTGCCCCTTACATGTTGAGTGACCTTGAGAGGTTTTCTATCCTTTCCCTCAGTTTACTACGATATAAGATGGGGATAATAGCTGTTGATTTCAACTGGTTGTTGTAAGGATGGAATGAGAAAAGCTACAGGAAGAACTTAGAGCAATTCCTAGAATATGGTAAAAGAACACGTGCACTAATTCTTTATTATTATTTTTGAGTACAACACCATCTCTATCCATATGCAGCTGACACAAAGTTAAAAAATAGTGGTCATCGTTTTACATTCTTCACTCCGCCCTTGGTACATCTCCTCGAACAAAGAAGGTGCATTTTCACTGATTTAATTAGTGAGCGGATACTGCTATCATGTGTTCATAGACTTAGCAACCTGAGTCACCCTTCTTTTTTTTTTTTTTTGTTTTTTGTTTTTTTTTCAAGACAGCGTTTTTCTGTATACATTTGTGCCTTTCCTGGAACTCCCCCTGTAGTCCAGGCTGGCCTCGAACTCACAGAGATTCACCTGCCTCTGTCTCCTGAGTGCTGGGATTAAAGGCGTGCGCCACTGCCTGGCTAAGTCACCCTTCTTACTAGGTTGTTCTTGGACTTAAGGGAGAACATGAGTAGCCAAGGAGTGGTGCTTGACCCGTACCTACATGGACATGTGTGTCTCACCTTGCATGAACGCTCTCAAAGCCTTTCCTTCTCCTACAAGGATGATCGGGGCCCTCACAAGGTGGGTCTTCCAGAGTTGAAGCCCATTAAATCCTACATCTTGATAAATCACAGTTTGCATTTGAACCCCATGGGCACTCTCAGCAGCCCTGAGTTTGGATCAACAGAAACCTGGCTACAGCAGGTTATTACACGTGGCTGCTCAATGGGATGTGTGGAAATGAAAAATCACAAAATCCCTAGGGAAACGTGAAAATACCTCTATTCTGAGCAATTTTAGGAAATTCATTTGACTGGGAATGTGATATCAGAATCAAACACTTGAAACACCATCAAGCGACTGGAGTTGTAAGTACTATTTAGAAGACTACTAGCAAGTGCTTAACATAAGGCATTGAATTAAACTGGGAAAAGGAAATAGTAATGTGATCCTAAAAAGAAATGAACTGTTTTACTCAACAACCAAGGCAGAACTTAGGTTTCCTTTAACATTGGTATATCTGTCTATAATTTCATTTATTGCTTTATATGCACACTTGCCTACCAACCAAATTAAGATTGAAATCACTTTCAATAGTTCTCTATTCCCAACCCTTCTATCTGCTCACTAAGAAAATTCCGTAACCTAGCTTTTTAAAAAAATGACATTTTTATCTTCAAGTCTATATAGTTTCATAGACCCTGCAACAACCTAATTTTTTCATGGAGGTCCAGCCTCTAACACATCCTTACCACCAAAGAGTTAGTCTTTAAACACATAACTGATGTGGCCACCGGCTCCTTCCTCACTATGAGGATAACACACCACCTCCCATCACAAGGACCCTGTCTTATTTCTCTGGTTTACCTTTACCTCTCCTGTGTTCTAATCAGATCTGTGCATCTTTCTAGCCTCTAAATGTTCCCAGAGCGCAACCTGTTTTTGGAAGTCCTTATCTCAACATGTTCAAGTCTACCATCTTTTCTAACGTACTTCAACTCACATTTTGATCATTTTTCCCCCTTCAGCATCCTATTTCCACACAGCATCAAGCCTTCTTTGCTGTCTCTAAACTCTCAGGATACAAATAAGGTGTCTGACTGATTTCATATCATGCCCAGCAAGGTATGAGCTTCAGATGGAAGCTTGCTGAGTTGATAACTTGAATTACTGAAACCTTCTCTGGAGAAAGGTTAGCTTTTTTTTTTTTTTTTTTAAACATTGCTCAGGTTCATTCTCTCTCTCTCTCTTTTTTTTTTTAAAGATTTATTTATTTAGCACAGTATTCTGCCTGCATGTATGCCTGCAGGCCAGAAGAAGGCACCAGATCTCATTATAGATGGTTGTGAGCTACCATGTGGGTGCTGGGAATTGAACTCAGGACCTTTGGAAGAGCAGCCAGTGCTCTTAACCTCTGAGCCATCCTTAGCTTTTATGTTCATTTTTTTTATATAGTCAAATGTGGAAGGCACTGAGCCAATGAAGGTGTTGCAAAATGGTGGCTGGGAAGAAAGAGGGCATGGGCTTTGGTGGTTGTAGGTTACCTGAATCACAGGTTTTGGAGTCAGGCTGATGAGAATTGAAATAGAGACTGTGACTCAGAAGTTTTGAGGGAATCCCTTTCTCTCTTCCTTTGTGAAATGAGAACAGTATTAGTAGGAAGGTCAAAGGTTTTAAATAAGCATGTATAACTTGGAATAAGTACTTTTAATTTTATGAAAACAGACAAACTTTATACACATTAAAAACTTTGGTGGTACTTTTACAGTACTTCTGAAGAGAGAAAAATATTTTGCTAGATTTGTGAAGGAGATAGAGAATTATACCTCTGAGTTGTTGCGTAAAACAAGCTATAACATAAAATATATAATATAAATATTAAATAAATAAGTATAAATAAATATAAATATAAGAGGCAAAAACCTTCTCAAACCACTGACTACTTCTGATCTGTAGCGACCACCTCACATGAAATCCCTGTTTCCAGCCGGGCAGTTGTGGCCCACACTTTTAATCACAAAACTCGGGAGGCAGAGGGAGGCAGATCTCTGTGAGCCTGGCCTACAGAGGGAATTCCAGGACAGCCAGGGCTACACAGAGAAATCCAGTCTTGAAACCCTGTCCCCCGAGAAAAAAAAATTCCTATTTTCCTTTTTTCTTCATAATTTGATTTCCAACTAAAATATGCAAAATTTTAGAGTTCACAGGGAAAATGACAAAATATATAGCTGTTTTGTTCTTCTGGTCCTAAGACTTTTTTCTTTCTGTGATCAATACCCTTTTTTCCCAAGGCTGGGGACAGAACTCATAGTCTTGAGCATGTTACATTCAACATGTATCCTTTTTATCCCTCTATGCTGGGGTTTGAAACCAGGGCCTTATGTATGCTAGGCAAATACTTTACCGCATACTGAGTTATATCCCAAACTTTTTCTGTTTTTGTCGTGTGGTCTTGTTAAGTAACCCAGGCTAGCCTTAACCTTTGACCTCTCTGCTTCAGTCTTCTGAGTGTGAGGAAAACAAATATATATATATATATATATATTATATATATATATGATACAACAAATGTATCTTTTAACTATTTACAAATAACATATGTATCTATGCCATGGAAAGGGAGAGTAGTGTGTGTGCGTGAGAGAGACACACACAGAGAGACAGACAGAGATCTGATCTACCTGAAATTAATATGACCATTAGATTTTTAATCGTTCTCAATTACGAATTATTTCTAGGCTGGAGAGATGGCTCAGTGAGTAAAGGTATTTGCCTCCATTCCTGGTGACTTAAGTCCGATTCCTGGACCCCACGTGATAGAAGGAGAGAACCAAGTTCTGCAAGATGTCTTCTGACCTCCACACAAATGTGCATGTGTGCCCCTTCTCTCTTACACACACACACACACACACACACAAAACGTAATTTTGAACACTAAAACCAACAACATCAACAAAGCTATTAATAGTCAGTTCCACCTTACAAACAGAGTAAAGGGGAAAAATGTCTGTGTATTCAAAGACACCAAGAATAGAGATGAGTAAGACAATGGTCTTTCATCTTCAAATATTGAGTTAGGATGTCAAGCACCTCTTGTTTCTCTCAGAACAACACTGGGATTTTTTTTATGGGCAAATAATTCCCAACAAAGCCTTCTTAAGTCTGCTGTCATGGTACATCACACCTCCCCGCATGTGCACATGAACAGTGGCAGCTGACTTCTCTGCTCTGATGGCCACGTCTCATTCTGCCTTGCCATTTGGCTTCTTCCAGCTCCTGCCTGATCACATTTTCAAATGTCATTCACGTTTATGCAAGCCAGTGCACAAAACAAAATTAATTTAACTCACAACAGCACGTTAACATTATTACTTTTGACACCATGGAAAACTTATTAACTATAGCTTGTCACAAGCCTCTCAGAGAACATGGCCCAACTCTAACACTGAGAAGGGAGGAAATTGATGGAAAGGATGTGTTGGATCTCTAGATAGTGTAAGAAATAAAGTAGCTGGTTTGATTTTAATTATGCTAAAAGGAGCTGTCTTTTATGAAAGGCAGGAAAATCCATTCCATTTTGCGGGTCTACTTTTTAAAAACATTTCATGGCACATGCTTTCAGCTTTAATTTTTCTTCTCTCCATGAGGATGTCTTTGTATTTGAAGAGACGGTAGGAAATGTAAGAAGCACAATTTATTGTTATAGTGCATCATAGAATAGAAGGGAGAAGGGAAAGGGATCCATTACCCTACTAATGTCGGGTGTTTTTACCTAGGGGATCTCATTCCCTCGGGATTATAACTTGTGCAGAGGTTTTACACTCTCCATATTACTCATGAGGAAATGAATGTACACAGAGGTCACTGGACGTCTTCAAGTTTGCAGAGAGTTTGTTTAGGTAGTTTGAACTAGTTTGTTTGACTCCAAAGACAACTCTCCTTTTTTTTTTTTTTTTTTTCTTCTATGAACTCTTTCTGTAGTCAAATTATATCTAAAGGGAATGGGACTAGGAAATGCAGGTCTTACATGAATCAAGCTACTCTTCCTCTATTTTCTGCAAATTTTAGGTTTTGCAGAAATGATGTGTGTGAATGTGTGGGCATATGCATATGGAAGTTAATGGTCAACCTTGGGTACAGATGCTCTGCAGCAGTGATCCTCGTTTGTTGGCAGAGGGTCTCGCCCTGGCACATGGAGCTCCCTGATTAGGCTAGCTGGATAGCTGGCCAGTGAGATTCCTGTTTTTCCCCGGGGCCGAAATCACAAGTGTATTCCACCATGGCTGGCTCTTTTACTTGGATGCTGGGAATTGAACTCAGGTCCTCCGGTTTGTGCAGCGTACACTTTATCAGTCGAGCCATCTCCCTAGCTCTAGAAATGATTTTCTAAATTATTCAAAACTGGCATTTGTAAAAGAGACTTGACTTGGACATCTTAAAAGTTGCGGGGAGCTTAAAAGTAAGTTCTATGTATGTTTGTATGAAACTTAGTGTGACATAGTATTTTCTTTGTTCCGTGTCCAATGGTCTCTTGTTCCATATTCCTGCAGAAGCAGATTATAAGTTTCCTTTTAGCCTCAAGACAGCCCTTTCCAGTCTGGGTAGGGCTACTTGTCACACAGGGAATCTGTGATTTAGAGAGTGATACAGTAAGTACTGGGAAGTCATGTTCCCTGAGCTTCTGCTGGACCTGCTGGGAAAGCAAATCTCCTTAGCTGTCAGCCCCAGGTCAAGAGTCTTGTAGAAATGAATGGATAGTTTGGCAGCTCCCCAGCCGCCCTGCTCTCCCCAGGGTGGGGGCTGGAACATGGCAAATGTGCCAGCCATTATAGCTTCCTGCGGTGGCCAGGAAAAGAGAGCCAACATTTGGTCACTTCTTACAGGACAGCTAGCATTAAACATATATGTTCTTAGAATAATCCAGGTTTCAAGAAAGGAGTTTTGATTAATGTGAGTATATCATATTTATCAAAGTTGTTGCTATCCTTAAACAATATATTTTCGGTGACACTAAGGGTTATAGCTCCTTATTTTGATTCATTCCATTGATGGGAAATGTCATCACAGACGTTTTCTTTGCCAGTCATTATTTGAAGTGGAGACCTAGTTTCTGTGTGTGTGTGTGTGTGTTTGTGTTGCTGATAGGGCTCTTGGAAAGTGAGAAGGAAAAGAAGGAGGGACCAGGTGGGTGAGCACCCCCTTTCTGATGACTTGCTGTGAGGACCCCTAAAATGAATTTCTTTGGAAACCAGAATATACTGGAGTGGAATTTGAAAAAAATAATGATTTCTTATGTCCTTTGTTGTACATCTCCATGTGAGCATTCATTTCCTTATATACATGTTAAAATGAGACCCCAAAGAAGATAGTCTTAGGATCCAAAGATACTGTATACAAATGCTTCTAAAATCCCACTATAGTGCAATTATATGTAGACTTATAAATGCAATTTTATATTTGCCATTTCTACTTAACATACTAATGGGTTTTCCCATATAACTATATCTAATGTCTATCTAATATACCTAATGTAACTTGGACTCTATAACCACATTGTTATTGTTGAACACAGAGCCCACTTTACTGTGGATAACTGTAAGTTGGTGCATGAACATGAGGACTTACAGGAATGTAACTATGACAGCAGAGGCTCAGTTTTGTTCAGAATTTTGTTTACCAGAACTCATTATAATGTGAAATTCTACATTCTGGACTGATTTTTTTTTGTGTGTGTGTGTGTATGTGTGTGTTACCTGGTAGGAAAGTCAAGATGATGTGACTTTAGTCTTTAGTATGTTCACCGAGGGCTGCTGCCTGTGGGCGCTGGCCCAAGCGAGATAGCCAGGGGCCGATCTATGAAAACCCACTCTCTGCTAGACTCACTCCCTAAATCTGTCACTGCCGTGCATAGCTCCAGGAATCTCTTTCCTTGATTTTTCACTGTCAAAAAATGGATTACTTTAAAAGAAGCGAAAAGCTCAGCGCCTGTTATCATTGTTTGTCAAGGTAATTGGAGAGAGTATGTGATGGGTCTTCTGAAAATGCAGGGGGAGATTAGGAGGCAGAACGGGAGGGAAGGTGCACAAAAGCCTTGACTTAGATTGATGAGACAGCTCCTTTCCTCCAAGGGCTTTGCTTTTTAAACACTTTTTTGATGAATCATCCCATGGGAGATTACCGTGTCTCTTCCTTTACCTTGAAGCAGGTCTGCAAATGTGTGCCCCAACTCTTATTTAAAAAAATCTTCCAAAGAGGTAGGCTCTCTGAGACATCTGCTGTAACATTTCATACTTCCAGAGAGGTCTTCTCTCCACACCCGCATGTCTTTCTGTCTCCTCAGACTAAGGGGTCTTCAGAAAGTCATTCCTTATCGACTTAAGTGGCTATCTGACCCCCTAATGAATGCAGTCACCACTGAGATCTCTCATTTCAGGAGATTCTGGTTCATCTATTTTAAGAGTCTGAATCCACTAGAAGCTACAAGGCTGGGGTGAAAAGATAGTTTGAATCGGATAGCCAGGTCTCCATGCCTTCTATCACACATGGAAATGTGCGAGAGTAAGGCAGTATTACCAGATTCACTGATGGATGTTCAAAGACGCTGCAAAAGTGGGACTTCGCACTTTCACACCGACCTACAATTTGCTCATAAACATAGACTCAGAAAGGTTGAAATATAGGGGACATGAAAGAGTCCAAACAAACGCAAGCTTTAATCTGAGTTTTGTTTTATTTCTTCATTGTTTTTGAAATCTTGAGTTTTAAATAGGAAGGCTGAAGCACAGGCCTAGAAAATGATGCCACCAGCAGTTTCTATTTGGGTCTAGATGAGTCCTCAATTTCCACAGGCTCGGAGTATGTTTGAATAACTTCTATCTTAAATTGAGATCCTTGGGAGATTTTAGCTTAGCGTGTATAAAATTTTTGTCTAGGGATATCAGAACTTGCATTTAGGAAGAACCATTTCAGCTCTCAGTTCTGAAAGCAAGAGCACATGATTTTCTCTGGAAATGAGACGTGCTGAAGCATTTCTTAGGGAACAAGGCACAGAAGCATGTGCTGAGTACAGCAGAGGCGGTGGGCCACCCCATCAGGGCACTGAAACTATCATAAGCTCTCCCTGGTCCGCTCTCAGCCTCCACTTCCCTTCTTTCGCTCTGGCACTCTAACTAATGGCTGGCTGGGCAAGTGGCTCTGGGCTCCACTTAGAGAACATCACACAGTATATCAGGCATTATCTGCCTGTGGAGATTACACATGATGAACCTGTTTCTGCTCCCAGTTACTTAAGTTTTAGCCCAGGGCACTGAATTTGTTACGTGCTGAACAAGAGGATCTGAGAGAAGCTTGGATCCTTGTAACTAAGGACTGGCTTTTTCCAAGAATTTATTCCCTGGTGACTTATACAACACATTCTGATAAACACTGACTTCAGACTCAACCCAGAAGCCCTACAGAGCAGTTCTCACCTAAATAAGCCTTGTTAAAATTCAGCTACATCCCATCCTCATTTCTTCCTTGGTTGATTGTGCAGTATAGGGACAGAAGTCATTTGGAAAAACAAATCTCATTTTCCTCTATCACATCAAATGATAAAGAGAATGATAAAGAGACAGAATTCGATTGCTTCTTCAGGAAAAAAAAATCCCTTAATTGTTAAAAGAGAAAGGCTACCGTGTGTGTGTGTGTGTGTGTGTGTGTGTGTGTGTGTGTATGTGTGTATGTATGTGTGTAGAGGCTAGAGGTCAACATTGGTACCTTCCTTAGTTGCCCTTCACCTTAATTTTTGAGACAGAGACCTAGCTGATCAAGTCAGATAGAGGTCCAGAGATCTGCGTATCTCCACCCTTCAATGCTGACGGTACAGATGTGCACCACCATGCATTGGTTTTTTTTTTTTTTTTTTTATATGGGTACCGGGGACTGGAGCTCACGTCTTTATGTACAGTGTAAGCACTTGACTGAGTCATGTCCCCAGCCCTGTTACCATATTTAAAAGCCTAATTTCCTCCAAAAGTTAATTAGCAGTGTTTTAATACTTTTCTCAAAGTATTCCTGAAAGACCAAAATTAGGGATTTAATGAAGTTCCTGATACAAAGAATTTTTTAGATAAATAACAGTGAATGTAGGCTCTGGAGTAAAGCAAACACCTAGTCTGACCATTCTTTGTAGGTTATATGATTTCAGACAAGTTTATTCACTTCTGTGAGTCCGAGTTTCCTCATTTATAAATTGAGTATCTAAAGCACAGTAAGGTTTCATCAAGCTAATGTATTTAATTATTTCAGTGTATTTAATTATTTCAGATTTAAGTCAAACTTACTATGTTCCTGGCAAAGGGGACTGATCAACAAATACAACAACAAAATTAAGAAAGTCCTGAAGAGGGAACACAGGCAGCCAATAGAATAATCTGGGCACAGGGTATGTTGTTGTGGTGAGAACCAAGGTCTCTAGAAGTCACCTGAGAGAGCCTACTGGTGGAGGTAACTGCTTTTAACAACAGCTAATACAAGGCCTTCAAAGTTTTAACTAGAAATGATGACTCGTCCCTTAATGAAGATTACTTCATTACTGTTAAAATTCAGACCTGGCAAGAAGTGTTCAAAAAATGTAGCTAAGCTTTATGTGAGATTGGTCAAAATAGTTTCTGTAAAGATCACATGAAGACCTTTAATGCAGGAGTGTTACAATACAGTCTTCAAAAAAAATTGACTAGTTTTCATTGGGAGAAAGGATAAACTGGGGACTGATGGTACACATCTGATCATCACATGGCTTTGTAAGATGTGTAGTGCAGGCTGTTTCTATCCCTCCCCGGCCGGCCTTGGTCCTCTCATAAAAGGTAAGTTTTAAAACAGAAATCTAAGAGAATGGTCAATACCGTGTTTCAAATTGCAGTCATTTCTACTGGAGCTACTCATTTCTGCCAGCTTTATTGATCTGTACAAATTATTATTTTCATAATGACAAAAAAATAGAACAAGTCTGCAGAGCTCAATATCTTAACTCCGCTGGATAATGTTAACAGATAGCTTTTATTGCACTGTGAAGCAAAGGCTCAGAACTCCAAGCACACAAAACATTTAGTTTGATAGCATCTTTCAGACACAACAAGGCTGATACACATACAGCCTCATGGAGACTGTGGCAACATGCCCAGAGATCTGCACAGGTTCAAACTGGAGAAAACCCCAAACAAACCAAAAACACAAAGTCCTCCCAGTAACCAAGAAGCTATTTGCAATTGATACCTACGGGGAGAAGGAAATAACTTTTCTCTAATGGAGTGACACTGGGTGTGTCAACCACACTCCTGGGCGGGCTCTATGCTCGGGAGTAGATGGCCAACATAAAATGGCCGCTGCTGCTGCTGCTGCTGCTGCTGCTGCTGCTGCTGCTGCTGCTGCTTCTGCTGCTTCTGCTGCTTCTGCTTCTGCTTCTGCTGCTGCTGCTGCTGCTGCTGCTGCTGCTTCTTCTTCTTCTTCTTCTTCTTCTTCTTCTTCTTCTTCTTCTTCT
>CABHPQ010148331.1:0-28282 GCA_902168405.1 Peromyscus aztecus
TTCTGGCAAATGCAATTTATACTTTAGTAAAATCAGCTTAACATTATACTTAAAAAACAGGACAGATATAGGGATACAAGGTCAACAAAACATGAGCAGAATAATCTCTGAAGTAGGTTAGAAATATAGCTTCTGGAATCATTAACAGATACAGATAATAACTAAAACACATGTGGTATCACACTGAGCAAACTGTGCTCATATGGAAAAAAACATGTCTTATAAAAAAGCTGATTCTGAGGTAACCTTGATGAACTTCATCCTAACGTATAATTGAAGAAAAATGTATTGCAGGGACTGTGAGAGACAAAGAGATAGCACTGGCTTTACGAGCATCAAATAAAATAAAATTTTAAAGTCTTTAGAACAGAGCTTAGCATAAACACAATTCATGAGTACATGTATGTGGACACCTATAAGTACAACCCATTTGCATATGTATAGATACTAAACATATTTTAAGCAATAAAATGTACACAGAAACATCATTAATGGCAAATCCTTTCGCTTGTGATGAAATATCAAGAAACTTGAGGCAACAATATGTTTTTTTTTCCATAACTGTGGATAGGCTCAGGAGCAGAGGATCTGTGTAAAATGTGCAAAGCCTTAGGTTCCATTTATAATACATATAACTATTTAAATAGAATCGTCTAGAATTTCTAGATGGTGTACAGCTGCTTCCTCAGCACTGAGGAAGCTGAGGCAGGGGAACTTTAGCCACTTCTAAGGCCAGCCTTACCTATTGAATATTACCTGTCTCTAAAACTGGAAGACAGGAAGGGAAGCTTGGCAGTGCAGCTCAGTGGCAGAAGTCTTGCAAACATGCATGAACTCTGAGTTTTGTCACTAGTACCAAACTGGGTAGGGCCATTAGTATACAGAATGTCAGGGAAACGTGGGCTTCAGCAGAGCCATTATTTTCCAGTTGATATCCAAGAGGACACCACCTGCTGTAAAGCTCCACAAACCACTGTATTGAGATTGCCTGTATAACAGTGCAGGGAAAACTGGCCCAAGTCAAGGTCAGTCATGGACATTTTAATACAAGGTGGCCATGGCCAGGTCAAGCTTAATCTACATATATTAATAATCAAATTACACACGAGTTTTAGAGGTGACATTCTAAGCATATGGAACTGTAATATCTAAGATCAAATAAAAAGAAGACACTTCTGTCCCTTAAGTTTAAATAGCAACTTAGAGGCTGTGGCATATATTATTATCTCTTGTCTTTCCCTTTGAAATATTAATGCTCCTGCTAAGCTAGACCACTACTTCTAATTGTTTCTCTAGACAAAGGATGTTGTAAAAGGGTCAAAGGAATATCCTACCCCGTTCTTCTGTAGTCTATGCTGCATCTCTACACTTCCTTGTTCTGTATATTCCCAAACAGTAGCATCTGAACTAAGAAGAGAACAATGCCAGCTGCTCTATGTGTTATCCAAACCAGAAAAGGATCAGAATAAGCAACAGCAGCAGTGATGCTCTGGCAGTTGCCATTACAGGAACAGACTAGAAAGGAAGGGGGTCAAAGATTCTTAACAGAGGAAATGCAGTGAGAGCAAATAAACTCAGTCAGCCAGTAGTGGGGAGAGAAGTTTCAAGAAAAAGAATGCTGGTGTCTACCGCCGTGGTTTTCAGGGCGGCCTCATGAAAGCACACAGACTCTAAAACTACAGCATTATCAAGCATGATGGATAAGATGTAAAGAGCACTTGCCCTTCTATCTATGTACATACTTTCCTAAAACAATATATTTCTCATACTCACACTATCAGAAGGATGTAACATGAATCTTAAAAGGTCTTATTAAGTAAAAAACTCAATGCCAGCTATTGGGGTAAAGTCTGAATGATCAGAGAGACAGAACAAGCCACAGCTCACCTCACCTCGCCAACTTCTTAGCAGATCCTGTTTCCTCAAAGTTGAAGCCTGTGAGTCCTCATCCAAATGGATCTCAGTTGAACTGCTGCTAAAAGCCTGAAAGCTTAAAAGCCTCTAGTTCCTGGTCCTCACACCTTATATGCCTTTCTGCTTCCTGCCATCACTTCCTGGGATTAAAGGTGTATGTCACCATGCCTGGCTGTTTTCCAGTGTGGCTTTGAACTCAGAGATCCACATGGATCTCTGCCTTCCATGTGATAGGATTAATGGTGTGTGTGTGCCACCATTTTCTGGCCTCTATGTCTATCTAGTAGCTGTTCTGTTCTCTGATCCCAGATAAGATTATTAGGGTGCACAATATTGGGGGACACAATATCACCACAGAAGAAAAATGATCATATTTTAATAAGACTATACATCTTATGTTCATGAAGTACATTTTAAATTTCAGAAAGAATGTTCTGTATAAACATAAAACACAAAAAACTTAGTTACTTTGAGCAGTAATAAAATATCTAAGATTTAAAATAAAATATTAAACAGTTGCTGTGCCTTCTAAAATGGATCAAATAATTTATAATATACTATACTTTAAAATATTTTGATATTAAGTATAAAATAACTAAATTCATTTTTTTCTTTAAGAGTCTCATATCCAAAATATATTGCTGACAGTTTTATTTGTGTAACGGTTTTTATCCATTATTCAGAGCAGAATAATAATGATAATTGCAACCATGTGAAACATCTGAGTTCTTTGTATACGCTAGACACTGCCAAGGGTTTCAGATCACCAGATCCACTAGATATACATTCCTACAAATATCTTCAGTGACGTTAACTTATGTCAAAGTTAAATCTAAAAATGTAAAATAACATAATCAAAATCTAATGGAGGAAGTAAATAGTGGAATTAATGCAATAATTTGCAAGTCAGAGGAGGAGTTGACCAGCTGCTTTTCTTGAGTATTACAAAAAATACTTCCAAGTAAAGCTCTGTAGCCAAAAGTATCTCTCACAATTTTTGTCCAAGTCACACAGGTAGATGATCTCCTAGACTTTGTCACAGCAGGCTCTTTATGGTAGAAGAGCAACTTAAAGTTCACAATGAACTAAACAAACATAAGAAGCCTGAAGACAAAGATTTAGTCCCTGGTTATTTGTATATACTTATATATTATGAAGAAGTACTCTTGTAAAAATAATGATTTCCTTCTCAGAACCCTGAGTAAGCTAATAAAGCAAATTGTAGTATGCTTTTTGAAAATTACATTATGCCAAACAATCTTTAGAAGGTAACCCAACTGCATACTGTTAACCCACATTATTGTGTTCCATCAGGGAGGTGTAATGAGTTTCTAGTACATATTTTTCCCCTGAGATTTAACAGAAAACGCAAAGAATATCTTTCTTACTATGATGCAGATTGAAATTTGTCTAACTCATACTTAGATAATAAAATGAAATGCACAAGGGCTTGGTATGTATTAAAAATAAATTCCAGCAAAACAAAAGAAACCTTGCTTACCTTGATAAATCTTAGAATAGGCCTCAAAGACAAATATGCTGAAGAATGGAAGGCATTTGCAGCAGAGAGCATTCATACCTTTCTCAGTGTGACCTATTCCAGTCCTGCTGTTCAAAAAGCCCAATGATTAGTCCACTTTAACCGTGTCTTGTAAATTACAGGTGATTATTTTGTGAGAATATTACAGTGTGATCCCAAAGTTGACCTAATGTAGAATGTACTTCATGTTTCTTCTCTAGCTTGAATTTTCTCCTAAGTCTCTAACCCAATGGGGTATTGTACAACACATTACAACTGTTTTCTGTTTCAGTGACTTATCACAACTGGCTTATGTGACTATCATGCATCATGTTATATACTTATTTGTTATAAATACAACCTGAACTAAATTTGAGCTTTTTTGAATGTTGAGAAATTATTTATAAAGTTGACTAAATGTCAACAACACATTTGTTGCTAACAGATAAAACCATGAACAAACCAATGTAGTTTTCTGTAGGTATTTTATTCTTTTTAAAATGAAAGTTTTTAATGAGATTCTAAATTTTGTGAGTGTTTATTTTTCAGTTGCCAATTAATAAAGAAATGTTGAAGTCTGTGGTGATATATTGTGTCCCGAAATATATTGTGCACCCTAATAAAGCTTATCTGAGGATCAGAGGAAAAAGCCAACCACTAGATTAAACCTAGAAGTCAGGCAATGGTAGCACACACCTTTATTCCTAGAATTCAGGATGCAGAGATCCATACAGATCTCTGTGAGTTCAAGACCACACTGGGGAACAGAGCCAGGTGTGGTAACACACACCTTTAATCCCAGCACTAACCATAGAGGTCTGGAGGTCTGTACAGACAGACAGGAAGTGAGGTAGCTGGGCAGATAGAGTATGTGAGATACAGAACAGAAAAGCATATATGTGTGGGTATACAGGAAGTAGGTCTCTTTGGCTGAGGATTTCCAAGTGGTAAGAATGTTGTTGCTGGTTTCTTTCTGCTTTTCTGATCTCTCAGTTTTTGCCCCAATATCTGGCTCTGTTTTATTATTATTATTATTATTATTAATAAGATTATTTAGCAATTTGTCTTACAGAATTCTGAAGTTTAATAATTCATACAATTTACAGGGCAACCAGTTTCATAGACATTTATATGGCACAAATCATCCAGGCATTTCATAGACAGTAGCAGAAGGATCATAGGTTTGAGACCAGATTGTGCCTCACTGACCTCAGACCTTACTTACTACTCCTCCTCTCATAAACTTTACATCAATCAACTTATTGATATTGTAAAGAATTTTTATAAGTTAAATCAATTTGTTTGTAATGAAAATTTGAAAAGAAAATCCCAAGGGAGGTACAAAATTAAAGCCAAAAAGTCAGACCATATCATTTTCTTCCTAAACAGTGCCTAAATGCAGGTCAAGCCCATAACTCTACTGTGTGTGATTTCTGAATGTGAGGAATATGCAAACTCAAATCCAGAAGATTTTGCCAATGCTATTTGCAAGGGTGTAAACGTGAGAGTGACAACAGCATTCTGAACTTAGTCCTGCTCCCATGCCCACTGATATTTTCATCAGCATTTCAACTCTTGTCATCTGGTAGAAGTGAAGTGGCCCTACCCTTTGACTGTATGGCAAGTTTCTTTTATAAATGAGGGGTACGACAATGTGAAGAAAGCTCATTGGAAGTTTCGGCTTCCTCATCTCTTGCCATATCAACTCCAGTGTCGTCCGTGTGACATAAACAATTATGTCAATAATAGCGGATGGGAGATACATGTCCCACGGGACTATGCTCCCTGGAGGTCCCTAGCAGAGTGCCCATGTTGTTTTCTTTTTAAAGAAGATGTACTTTACAGATCATGAGTTCTTTGGGCTATGGGTTCTATATAACTGTTTTTTTGATAATGTTTTAATTAATCTATGAAGCACAGTCAAAACTAATGAATGCTTGGGTTGTGAACTAAGGAGGAAAAGGAGAAGCTGGACATGGATCTTAATTAAATATAGCAGAATGAGCTATTTTTAAAGACCCCAAGACGCTAGATTAAAAAAAGTGTAATAGTTCAGGCACTTCTAGGGAATGACAACTCACCCACTAGGAATCCTTTAAGAATCCCAACTACAATGATTTATGATTAAAAAAAAGTTATCTCATAGGAGGCAGATTGTGAGCCCCTCTGTTGAGGAAGTTCAACATGGGAAACTTAAGGACTACAGCAGAACCCCTTCCCCTTACAGGTGTAAAAGTACAAGAGACCATATTCCAACAGGTAAAAAGGTTTTATATTAAAAGAGATATGTGGTGGAGAACTGAAGAAAGACTTAAAGAGGGTCTACAACATTCAAATTGGCTAAATGGGTCAGGAGAACCAGAAAAGTAGAAGTGCATAATAAACTAGATAAGATGAAGGACACAACTACAACAGCAAGAAGTCTACACAAGTCTAGGGACTGTACTAAGTTTAAAAAACACAGACTGCTCTTTGGGTCATAAAGTTCTTGTGGATGAAGGGATATGTCTAGCACCGATTAATAATTGTGTGCTTGCTGTTTTTTTAAAGATGATGTAATTGAATTATTGCCAAGCTCTTGCTGTTCCTTCTATGACTTGATAGATTTCTTTTCTGTATATAAACTACTGATTTGCAAAAGTAAAATCACAGCAGATTCAAACCACTTCTGAATGTGTTGTCTGTCTGTCATTCACTGAATTCTTGCCTTCCTGACTACCCAAGCCCTGGTTCTCCTATGGTCCTGATACCCCTGATGGGCCAGTCTGTGACAATCTCTGAAATGTCTTCAAAGACTACAGGTGAGTTCCCATTCAGGTTGTGTATTCATATGTATTATATGTGTATTTATTTAGCAAAATACTTTCCCATGCATTAATTGTGTTACTATATCCCTTGGTAATTTTTTTTCAGACACAATAACACACAGTTGTAGTCTATGGACCACACAGCCCGAGGAAGAGGATCACATGAATATAGGAAGTGGTGTCTAGTCTGGACATCAACCCTATCTCAAAGACAAATGCACAAATAACAAAAAGGATAACATATTGTTAATATATCTACCTTGTTTTCTCTGACATTCCATTATTTATCATGGAAGATAACACTGAAATTACATTCGATATTATTAATAATATAATCATAATTAGTAAATAGATGTTGTTCCAAGCACCTATGTGCATACACAGACTATATTCTTTACTTGACTATACTATATTATTAAAATTACAATGTACATTTTTTTCTAAAGTATAATCTCCATCTTATGAAGTCAAACTATATCTAAGAAACATTTGGCTTTCTAATTGAATTAGAACATGTTAGAAATAGAAACCTAAATATTTCACCTGCTCATTGTACAGACTTACTGTTCAAAATGATAGGAATGAACATAAATACACTCCTGAGATAGATAGTGATCAACATGGAGAAGGGCCAGTCTACTGGGGATATAATTCATGCATGACTTAGATGTCTTTCCAGAAATCTAATAATAACATTTCATGTGTAATACATGCATTAAAACCATCATGTAGTTGTAAAATAAGGATGCAGAGTAATCATCCTGCTTGGCACATTTCTCACATTCTCTCCTTATCAGAGATAATGGTGCATAGCCTGGGGTTTGTCCACATTCCTGAAAATATTTCTACTCAACACAGTCACTGTGTAAAAATGTCACCGGCCAAAAGGACAGGAATGTACAATCTGAGCTCTCTGCACATGTTTAATAAAAATGTGTGCCATAGGTTGACATTTCAACACTCTGAGGAAGTGTCTCATTCCAACTTCTCACCCTAATCTGGCTATGTCAAAGACACACACACATTTTATTTATTCCTTGTGTATTTACATTATATCTCACTGATTTCTTTTTCCAATAACCTTCAGAAAATTATGAAAAAAATTGTGATTGTACTGTTTTAAAATTAAGTTATTTGACCAAAGTTCACTAAGTTTAATGCAGGTTTTGAAATTATAGAATCTCAAAAGGAATACCACCATTATATCAGTGAAATCAACAAAAATTTAATAGATTTTATAAAATTATCTAACTATGGTATTCATTAAAAATTTCAATAATCTTAAAATACAAATAAATAAACATGAGATTTATTTATGATATCTTATAAGAATCATTTTATGACAATTTTGTTCTATAACATCTTTTGGAACATTTAAATGTAATTTCAGTAATATACTTTTTCTGTTCATGAAACTTTATATGTCTTTAAATATAAAGGCATGTAGACTTACATCACTAATTTTCGTAATAACAGTGTGTCCTGCTATAAAGCTTTACACATTTATCTAACTAATTTCTTACTGATGGATATTGAAGTTCAGTAAAATACAATAACCAAGACTTCTTGTTATTATTCTTATTTATCTTTTGCTTTTTTTCAAAGTTTACACAGAGTTTTTTTTTTTAGATTTAACAGTGCCACTATTCAAAAGTTAATTTATCTAGTGTACCTAATTTTACATAAATAAAATATGTCATTGAATAATAACTGCACTTTGTGTAATAGAAAAACCTTGAATATATAATGCATATAAACTTGAGTGAATAAATTAATTATGTCAGGTTTCATTTTTATTTGTCATGAGCAATAGTGATTTCTAATTGCCCACAATTACTATAAACCTACCAATTTAGTAACATTCAGATACACTACCATATTACAGGACCAAGTACTAACCCACATATTAGAAATATATTAAATTAATACAATTGGAAATAGCATTATTCTTTTTACAAGTATAAGCTTCAGATACTCAATGATGAGGCTGGTAATTTCAGCATGCACTGGTCAACAGATGAATAGATTTATTGTACAATTTACTTCATGGATGTGATAATGTTGGGTAAATTAAATAGCATAAATCTTTTGAGTTATGGTAAGAAATTTCTATAGAATAATAAAATCTTGTAAACCAAATTTTCATAGTAAACTTAGTGTTGAAATATTCATGACAAATATAAAATATGTAGTTTTAGAAATTTCCCAACTGAAATGTGCATTTTCCATTGTACTTTAAAACATTATTAGTGTAGGCTTCTATTCAATGCTATTTAAAATACTTAGTCAGAAGTAACATTTCACACTTATTAGCTTATTTCATTTGCCCACATAGGCTTGTTTCTCTTTGTCATTTGTCTGAGGCACTGAGCACCAAGCAGTGAGCACCTCACTTTACCATTTATGACAGGCTTTGCCTACTCCTCACTAGTCTTCATTACATTTGTGAACCGTGAAGAAACAAATAATAAGCTGAGGACTGTTCTACCTATTGCCATTTTTGCTTGATCACTTCTGAATTTACCTTCACGTGATACAATATTTTCACACAGACATTCACATTTCATTGAATCCATACAACTTTCCTTTTATACATTTCTCCTTTCTTACAAATGGCTCATTGCTGTGCTTGCAATATCAGAATTTGCACTGACTCCAGGTTTGATTGGCATATTCAGATAAGGTCATGCTTTAAGACATTTAAAAGCCCTTCTTCTTCTAAAATAAACAAATACATCATAAGACTTTGTATATCGTGGATTATGAGAGCTTACTGTTCTCAGAGAGAACCCGAGTTCAGTTCCCTATAGCCATTTGGGGCCACTCACAACCAGTTTTGTAACTCCACCTCCAAAGGATCCTACTCAGGCTTCAGACTACTGTGGGCATCTGCACCATCATCCATATCTGTGAACATATTCATGTATAGAAAAAATACATACATATATATTTTTAAAGAAATTAAAATCTTCAATAATATTTTTAATTTTTTGCACAAAATAGCTGCCTTTTGCCATATATTTAAATGTTTGCAAGTTAAATGACAGTTATTGCAATTTTACATAATCATTATCATTTAACATCATGCTTAAATGATTTACTCAAATCTTATTGTAGAATTCAACCCATTTAGAAAATTCTTGTAGTGTGACAAAGATGTTAAATTTCCTACAGAAATTCCTAATATAAGAATAGTCAAAACTTTCTTTGGAGAGTGACACAGGGAACGTAGTAGAAGAACTACTTACTCTATAGCAATGGATTTTTAGCTAATGTGTGGAGGATCAATGACAGAAGAGAACACAGATTTAGAACAGGCCTCTAACAACTTTGGAAACACTATGACCCAGTCTTACAAATGAATCCAGAAAAGGAAACCATCTGGTAAATGGTACTAAGATGAATGGTCGTCTACTTTTAAAACTAATTTCATTTCTAAAAATAAGTGCTCTCTTCAAGAATCTTAAATTTTGTTTCATAATAATAAACTTTAAACAAAAATATTAACTCATGTTATCAAAGAAAGCGCTTTTGATGTATTTAACTTATATAAGGATTATTGTGATAATCAAATATTTACAACTGTAATCATTTGACAATGAAAAAGGAAAGAATACATAACATATAGATCATCATGCATATTTATTATATTTAGACCACAATGTGCTATTATAACACATTTGTATCCAATATTTCAGCATGTTCAATTATCTGTATTAACCCCATTTCTTACTAAAATTCTGGCCAGATGTGATGTATTGCTTGCTTGGTTTTATGTAGCCGGTAGCTGAGATACTTCGTGTGGCAGACAGATTGCTCATCATGCACTTTAACCCTGAAGATGAGTCTCCATCAGCTGAGCTCTACCGGGAGTGGAGATGTGGAAAGTGTTTGCCAAAGGCAAGATGTTTTCTTATAAATAGCATGCGTCCTTTGTCTAAACCCACACATGTGCTTCACACCATTCTCTCCTAATTCCTTCTATAAGCACCACACAGCCCTCTAGGACTCATCCATTGAATCTTAGTTACTACACTCTAACCTCAACATAGCTTCAGGTTATCAGTTAGGATCCTTCTTTGGTAATTTGGATTTTCACTGAAAAAACTTGCAGTGAGGTTTGGTAACAGAATTAGGCTCTGTAGCTCAAAATATTCAGGTAGAAGGGCAGTTCATAGTCATTTCTCATCTTATGCTTTTCTTGAATTATTCTTTCAACAGTATCACAATGCTAAAATATGAACTATGAAGAAACTGTGATTGATACTACTATGACTGTCCTACTATGTAGGAAATAGCTGGATTATTGCTACAAGGCTGTTGCTAAATAAAGTATGTATTATGCAATTTACTGAACAAGTAAATCTTTCTCCAATGTTCTATTATAAACATGAGGCTCCATAATACAGTACATCTTCTAGAAAGAAAACACAAGTAGAAATATACTGTCGTCTCATTGTCAGTCAAATATGAAGTGGTTGGACTTGCAGCTTTCACTTTGACTATCTCTATGACATAGTTGATTTTATGGGGTGATGGAATCTGACCTTTATTTAAAATATTTCAATATCCACACAAAGGGAAAATTAGAACAGAGTTTACTCTTTTAAATGCGAAAAGAAATATTTCAAACACGTTTCATATTAATAAACACAATTGTATGTACTCATACCCATCTGCAACTGTGTCTGTTTTTTATTTATATGCATCATTCAATGTGAAATTTATGATTTCTACTATGCACTGGATTTCCAGGTTTTCAGTTAAAACAAAAACTTGCTAACAAGTATCTGGAAGCTATTTTGAGAGAGTTAGTGTGAGTAAGAATGCACAGTGTGTTTCCCAGTCTGATAAGAACTTTATATGTAGTATCTAACCAAAGTTTCTTAGTTTGCTCATTTTTTATTTCCTATTGCAGCACAAGAACTAAAGCTCAAGGTGGTCATATTACAGACTCCACCTGCAGAACTGTCGGGTGATTTGAGCACTGTCCTATTACAAAATTTACTCTTTTTTAATTATACCAGTGTGTGTGTGTGTGTGTGTGTGTGTGTGTGTGTATGTTCACTTTCTAAAGGAAAAAATTGCTTTGAAATAACTTTTGGTGGTCTTGGACAAGTTATTATTATTCTCTTAAATGCTTGCAAGTAGAAAGAAAAAAAAACTGTGAAGGATAGGTGTGTGATGGTTCTTTTGGCTTCCTAAAAAACAGATGTCCAAATACAAATGCTCAGTCTCTAAGTTTCTAGGAAGAACCACAAGTAAGTAAGCCTTAACAGGGAAAACCAAAGTTACCCATCTCTCTAGAGTAGTCTCTGCACAACTACAGCTTTATTTGTTGCACATTTTCAATACTGCAGAGATCTGTCACATTACGATGACTATGTTTTGGGTTTATTGAGGACCAGTGCATGCTCACATGTCTTCAGTTTTCATTTTAAATGTAACTATAAGAGCTAATATAACATCCATAACTACTTTATAAAATGGTATTTATATCAGCATCATGGCACTGAAGAGAAAAATCAAAGTAATGAAGCCAAATGTTATGAATACAATCATAAATAACAAACACAAAGCAAGTTTTCAGTTACTTATAATTAAATTTTAAGAGAAAAAAGTTAAGAAATGATAGCTGTTAGGAAAAACAAAAGGCATAAAGAAATTATGAGTTTGTTTGGGTTAGCAAGTTGGCTTTCATTTTTACTTTTATGCCTTAAAACTTATCTATTTAAATATTCACTTATACTGATGATTGCCCTTCAGAAAAACTTGGGTTGATTGGCAGGTCAGGGCAGCCTCCTGCTGACTCACTCATACTTACCTTCGATCACTGGTATAAGAATGGGTAACAAGACTGTTTTGAGATGCTTCTACATTCATCAAAATTAGGCTCAGAGAAATAGGCCCAAAACATCAGAGACTATCAAAATAGACATTAATCAAAGAATGATCAATGAACGAAGGTGACAACCTGTTCAAGTACACACAGTCCAAGTCATCACACAGCCACACTATGGTAAATGTGAGCAGAAGATCAAGAAAAACCTGTGCCTTTGCCTGGAGGAGTTCACTTAATAAGAAAGCTTCAGCTCTAGCACAAATGTGTTGTTTTTATCATTCCATTTCTGTGTCCACTGTCATGACACAACAGGATGAATAAAATTAAGAATATTGCATCCCACATCACAGAATAGAGATAAATAAAAATGTCATCATGAAAAACAATTTTTAAAAAGTTTAAACTGGAGGATACTCTAATTAGCCCGAGTTTATCACTATCCAACAATGCTAGAACTCAAATACCCATTGTAATATACAAGTGTGTACACATGAAATAAGCTTTCAGTGTGTATGTGTAGTTCCACTTCTAGCCTAACTCCATATGGTACATGTCATGATGACAAAGGATTTTTATTGCTAATGGACACTGGGGCAGTGAGGCTCTGCTGCAGAGGAGGTCACAGCACAGCTGCTGCTTCAGTGGCTGCTGCGCCTCTGGCAGACTCAGAAAGAGACTGAGTTAAAACCGTCCATAAACAGACTGATGATCATTTGAGGACATTACATTTTACAAACGGTGTGGAAAAGGGACTTTACGGGGATTTAAATTCTCACATGAGCACACAGGAAGTCAGTGTCTGGAACATCTTATGTACATTGGTGCGCTGATGCTGGAGCTGGAGGGAAAATTGCATCAGCTGTCAGACATCTTCAAACCTATTTTGAGTATTTTAAGATTTCTATTCTTCATGAACACAGATTTTCTTTTTTTTTTATTTTTTAGGTTCTGTGCCTGTCACAAACTACAAAGGACAACACTATAAAATGTGCAGTGTGCATGTGTATATGTATGCGTGCACACGCATGTGTTGGGGGGTGGGCTCAATACATACGGGTCTTCCTGGCAGAATCTTCCACAAAAAGAGAAGAGATGTCTTCATCCACGCCTGCTTCATTTCTAGCAATGCATGTATATGCTCCAGTATCTTCATAGCGCACATTGCTTATGTGGACCTCACTGCCATTTGCTGGGAAGAGAAGGCAAACACAACTTGTAAACTCCAGTTTCAGCTTTGGTACTGTGCATTCCGATTACACAGGCAAACAGCTCACTGAGCTTGTCCTAATTAAACCGTTTTCCTTCCTTCTCCCATACTTTGGAGATGTGCCAAATTGCTCCAGAGGCTCTCAAGTGTTTGTGCATTATGTTGTCACTCCATTGATGAGAGCTCACTACCAGCAAATGCAAACACTCTACATTTCATAGCATTCCCTTTTCCTACAATGCATATGAAATGTTTCTTATTAGTAACTATCATCTTCTTGATTTATGTGTTTATATTTAAACCCAATCTGTAAACTAAGATTTGTTTGTTTGTTTGTTTTCTAGAACAAACAATAGCAATCTTGTTTACTTATAGAAACACATGTGAAAATCACTGGCATGGGTTGAGTGGATTCTATCAGTAAGTCTATCATCTCATTTAAGGAAATCCACTGATAGGAATTAAGTGAATTATATCAACATGTCTATTGTCTCATTAAGGAAGTTTACAGTGTACCACTGTCACTTAAACAACCTTATTAGATATTTGGAAATATTAGAGAAAGAGGATAGGGAGATAATAACATGATTGTCTGAAATTTCCCCAAAAACTTACCTTAAACTATAATTAAGATATATAATCAATGTAAGTACAAAATTTCAAATTTGTTGAGAGAATATATTAATCAAATCCTTAAATAATAAGTTGAATCTTCCAACACTAAAGCCAAGGTGTAATTAATCATTTATGACATGCTGGACAAATGCTAGAACCTTCATATATCTTATTATGTATTCTATACAAATGGCATTTCATTACCAGATGAAGAGCCTGAGATTCATAGAATGAATTCGTACAAGTACTCAAGTAAAAAGGCTTGATTTTTACGAAAACGTCGTACTTCCAAACCTGTGTTCTCTTGCTATCATGAGTTTTGATTTCTCTTTCCCCTTTTTCATTTTTGTGTAGATGTCTCTCTGGTGTCTGTTATCTATGCTCCATGCTGCTCAGTCACAAAACAATGTACAGTGGCTTAGAACACAACTCTGTGGCAAGTGAATGACAGGTAAAGTGGTGTGGCTGAATTAGAGAAAAAAGTATTGGTTGAGACAGAAAGATTGGTGAGAAGGGAAGAGGGTGTTTTCTCCCACAAAAGTCTACCTGGAAACGTGGTTTAAAATTGAAATGCCTCCATAGGCTCATGTGTTTCAACACTTGGTCCCCTGAAGGTGGCACTGTTTGGGAAGTGTGTGGATCCTTTAGGAGGTAGACACTGTCTAGGGGAAACGAGTCACTGGAAATAGGCCTTGGTGTTTCATAAAACAGGTGCATTACCTGCTCATTCTCTAGTACCTAACTAGGAAAATAATGTGGTCAGCCAAACTCCTGCCATCATGCCTTTGTGGCCATGGAATGTATCTCTCCAAGTGAAAGCCAGAATAAACCCTTCTTTGCTTATACTGTTATTGTCAGCTACTTTGTCTCAAAAAATGAGACAAGTTACTAATACAGGTGAAGACACTTGACTCAACTTGTCTGCCTGAGTGATTGAGATTAACAACACTTCTACTTGCCTGTAGAGACTCTGCCAAAAAACAATCAGTGTCAAGCAGTTCCCCAAGGAGGAAGTGATACTAACTAAGGTTTACTTCTACCTCATGTTATTTACTAATTTCAATTTTCCTTTATTATTTTTAATTTTGTATCTTTGCTGTTAAGATGTTGTGTATCTGATAGTGCATCTGAACAAGGCTTCTAAGACTGCCCTTCCTTTCTCTGTCCCTATCCTACACTGTTTTCTCTGGCATTTCTTATGCCTGTGACTAAATATGTTTTCTTATTCATTTACCCTTATACTTTATCTCCAATTTTCCATCTCCTCCTAATTGAATCTTAATTATTCATAATCTGAAAGTCTTTGTAATTTTCTGGTTATCTGTGGGGTAAATTTATTAGTTTTTAAATTTTACTGTATATTATTTGGCTTTTCTTATTTTCCTAGAATTTTAAGGTTCATCATTAGATTATTTATTTCAGATCTCTCAGTTTGCTGTGTGTTTTTGGGTCTATGTCTCTGTAAGCACTTGGAACTATAAGTTGCCCTCTCAAAACTCCCTGTTTCTTGTTCTGACAAATTGACCTATTTTAATTTAATTACACAATATTTATATTTGTTCTTCAGTTTACTCATTGACTGAAAGATCTTCCAAAAAATATTGCTTAGTCTCTAAATATACTTATAGTTTCTGTTGTTGATTTCCAGTTATACTTTAATCTGATTAGACAAGGAATGTTTTCAAATATATATATTTGTTTGTTTTTTTTCGAGACAGGGTTTTTCTGTGTAGCTTTGCACCTTTCCTGGAACTCGATTTTGGAGACCAGGCTGGCCTTGAACTCATAGAGGTTCGCCTGCCTCTGCCTCCCGAGTGCTGGGATTAAAGGCATGCACCACCACCTCCCAGCTTCAATTACATTTTTAATGCTAGCCTTATGACCTAGAATGTGATAAATCTTAGAGAAGCTTCTATGGATCACTGAGAAGAGTATGTATTCCATGTATAGTGGAATATTGTGTAGATAGCTATAAATTCAGTTGACCTATGGTATAGTTAAGCTTGGGAGTTTCTTTGTGGACTTTCATTTTTTACGAAATATCTGAAGAGTAGAATATTTAAGTCTTCAACTTTTGTCTATCATTCTAAGCAAATGGTTTTGATTTCTAAATTATGAAATATGGAAATGATCAGGAAGAATTACTTAAACTTCCTGTTGTCAGTAAATCATTAATAAGGATACTCAGAAGAATCACAGAGGATGGGTTCTCATGTCCCTCTTTCTTACTGATTTCTATGATTCTTTCTGCATCATCACTTCTATCCTACCTCTTTACAATAGTCCCCACCAATCAATAACTTTCCAGCAAGAGACTGGCTTTTCTTAGTCTTTTTTTTTTCAAAATCTGTAATGTTTTTGTATATAATTCTTCATTATCATTTATCATATCACCAAAGAGAATGTTATTGATGCTCTTCTTAAAACGACTTCAGGTCAAGCTGGCTGATGACCCAGCACAGGGATGCACTTCAAGTTTCTCCTCTTAGTTTTCTATGTATCTGGCACTGCAGAGCATGTCCCTCAATTTTACTTTTCCTTTTTCTTCTGTGGTATCACCAAGTCTTGTCTCTTTCTTGAATTTTAATATTCTTCTACCAAATATCTGCACTTGTATGCTAATAAAATGTCTGTGCTATGTGCTATGGTGGGATTTTATTTTTCTTCATTCATATATTACCCTATAATGCATAGTTATTCAGACCAAACACAGACTTTGACCTAACACACAAATGCTAAAGAACATATCTGGGTAAATAAATGACTAAATAATCATAGTATCAAACTACAGTCATGAACTACAACATGAATTACACATTTACATTTTTCCTTTTAAGTTGTCCTTCCTATTCTTATCTAAAATCTGTGCTTATTTTCTCAAAGCTACCTATTTACATTTATAATTATAATTATAATTGAAAATAACTATTTTTTTCCTGGGATTCCAATTTTTATGTTGCAGACTGGAATGAACAACCCATACAATTTATCTTCTTGATATTCCTGGAAACAGACAGATACATGTATGTATAATTTAGGTTAATGTCACAAAGGTAGGGCAGGAGAGAGGGATAATTGGACTTTTCTTTATTCTATTTCTATTAATTTGATTAGCTTTTAGTGCCTAGTCTACAAGCATTTAAATATAAGAAGCAAGCATAAATACATAAATGTCACAGTGTGTACTTGTTATTTAGTGATTTCATATATATATATATATATATATATATACAGATTAATAATTGAAAAATAGGCCTAAACTTCTACGCCCTCACTTTAGGCACTGAGAGTAAGGAGTTTCCAGCCCTTAAGCAATCAGCCAAACTTCCCCATTTTTCTTATCTCCTGGCACCAAGAGCTAAGGTGTCAAAGACACTGAGCAGTCAGGCCAAGCTCAGCCCCCTACCTATGGTGCGTACAAGTAAATCTTCCAGAATCCCTACGACCTGGACCCAAACTTCTAGCACCTCCTAGCACTTGATACAAACAGGTAAGTCTGGTGATTGATATTTTATTTGTGCACCCCAATAAAGCTTATCTGAGGATCAGAGGAAAAAGGCAGCCACTATATTAAACATAGAGGTCAGACAGTCGTACCACATGCCTTTAAGCCTAGCATTTGGTGGGAAAAGATTCATCTGGATCTCTGTGAATTCAAGGCCACACTGGGAACAGAGTCAGGCGTGTGGCACACGCCTTTAAATTCCAGCAATAACCATAGAGGTCTGGAGGTCTGTACAGACAAACAGGAAATGATAGAGCTGGGCAGAAATATAAAACTGATGTAGCTGGGCAGAAAGAGGAATTAAGATGGCAGACACAGAAAGGATATAGGCATGGGTATACAGGAAGTAGGTCTCTCTTTGAGGATCTTTAGTGGTAAGAACGTGGCTGGCTTCTTTCTGCTTCCCTGATCTCTCAGTTTTACCCCAATATCTGGCTCCAGTTTTTTTTTTTATTATTAATAAGACTGTGTACCAAATTGTCTTTCAGATAAGGAGTCCCCAGACCCTGATAATTCAGTCCAAACTTCTGATGATGACTAGTAAGTGGTACTTATTTTCTCACAACCTTGCACCTGCTGTGGACAGATGTGTAGTCCCCAGACCATCAAACTCTGTTTCACCCTTCCACTCTACAAACTCCAGATGTGAAAGTTCCAGTGCAGAACTGAAAACAACATGAACATCTAGGACAACATGTGGCCTCCAAACTTTACTAATCCCATGATAAGGCAACCCGATGAGAACTACCAAGAAGCACTTACAAACAAGAAATCCAAATAATTATTTTAACTCTTTTAAGACAACGTCACAACGACAAAACTGTTCTCCAAGTGAGGATTTCCACTGAGGTTTTTGTTTTGGTATATTCAGGAAAACATTTCCAGCATCAGTTTAGCTTTTCGTCTATGATGCTTACCTCTTTTTATTGAATTATATATTCATATCCTGTACTGGAATGCCACAACTATCAACCCAGACTATTATACTCAAGAAAACTACCTATTAAATTAGTGGAGAAATAAAAAAAAACAGCATTTCAATGATAAAAATTGTTTAAAGAATTTTAAACTACTAAGTATTTTCTAGCTCTACAGAGAATACGAGAAGTGACACTTCAATCTGAAGATAATGATAAACATACTCAAGATGTCACAGGGAATAAATAAATAATTGCAGAACAATTAATCAAAAGAGGTGTATAATTAAATATAGTACTTATGACCAAAATAATGGCATCCTGTATTAATCTCTATGACAAGACTATATTTTCAACAGTAAATATATTAGAGAACTGTATCAGTTTTTTTTTAGATGCAACCATGTTTTAATATTCCCAACTGCTGCTACAATAATTCATTGTTTCACAAGTGTTGTGTGTTGTCATTTTTTCCCTAAAATTTAATATAAAAGATGTGCACATTCATTTAAGGAAAAGAATGTAAGAAACAGGCACCTTGAAGTGTTAGCTGTTTGGAGAGCTTTGGTGTAATGTCAATTCCATTCTTCAGCCAGGCAAGCTGAGGGTCTGGTATACCCTCTGCATGGCACCTAAGGCTTGCAGTTACCCCTGGTTCTCTGGCCTGGCTCTCTGGATACACCCGGATGACTGGAGGAACTGAATGTGGGAGAAAAAAAATGGATAAGTAATCATCATTTACCATCTTGGAAAATGAACAAAAATTATAAGATGATCCCTTATGAATTATACATTTTCATTAGGTTGTATAATCAGTTTCCTGGTGTAATTCTCTACTAAAATGTCCCAGGGATGCTTGGGGAAAGGTAATTCTGGGCCTATGTCAGGAAAAATACATTTCAAACATGGAATATCATGTTTCAGAAACTATAAAATCTTGAAAACATAATACTGAAATAGGCTCCCACTTGCCTACTACAGGACGACTTATGCATTAAATTAACACTTAAAAATCATTATAAAGAATTAAAAGCTTATGGATTCAGTTATTTAAATAAATAAGTATGTAGTTAGAAGGGAATGCGTTTCCTTACCACAGCACAATTTATACATAATAGTATACTAAAAACACACTATTAACAATAAATTTTGTTAAAAACATGCCAGACTTTACACTAAGCCCTGGAAAACATTGTTGAAAGTATTTAAAGTAAATGAAATGCAAGATAAAGTATATTCATGAATAGAAAGAATTGGTTGGTAAAATGAAAACAATCACTGGTAAAATTTAATATCCCCTAATTGACCTGAATATGTAAGGTAACCCTGAAAAAATTTTCAAATGCAGCTTTGTATAGACATATAGTAGCTGCTCCTCAGATTCAGGAAGAGTTACTAGGGGCCCCAGTGGCCATAATAATCTCCAGAACACTAAAGAGACGACACTTTGGTCATTAGAGCCATGAGAAACGGACATGAGGATCAGCACACAGGACTGCAGAGCAGAGCTGGAAGCAAAGGAATGACCACACACCACTGTGGTCAACTGATGTTTCACAATGCGCCAAGGTGTCTATTTTTCAGGAACGTCTAGTACAACTGTCAATATGTTACAAGAACATGAACTTGAACTCCTACTTCATACTATATCCACCTGATTTGAATCAAGTTAAATCATAGCTCTAATTGTCCAAATAAAACACTATAACTCTTAATAAAGAGCCCTGAAAGCATAGGTATGAGTAACATTATATGTACTTAATGAACAGTTTATATCTAGGAATATACATGTATATGAATGTACAGATATGCATATCATAACAATCAGTGAAAACAGAGGCCATAAATTTGAAGGAGAGTGGGGAGGGTTTTGAACAGAGGAAATGGAAGGGAGCGATATAATTGAATTACAATTACAAAAATAAATTTTAAATAAAGAAAAATAACAAATATGAGTCATGGGAGATATCTTTTAATGTCTTTTAATCAATGTATTCATACATATCTCCATTTATAGAATAAACAGCACATTTAAGTGAAAGGAAAGAGAGAAACAAAGAAAGCATAAGAATAAATGAATAACTCATTCTATCAATGATTTTGATGAAGATTTCTTAGCTATGGCCCCATAATCACAAGCACCAACATAAAAATATATAAACTGATCCTCAATTGAATTAAATTTTTTGGATCATCACATGACATTATCAAGAAAGATATGGGAGGGAGCTCATGGGGAAATTTGGCTTAGTGGCTTAGAGTACTGGTTCCTATTTCAGAAGGCTTGATTTCACTTTCCAGCACCACCATCCAATTCCAGTTGAAGGGAACCTGATACTCTTCTCTGACATCTCTTTAAATTAAGCACATACATGGCATACTTACAAAACATACACACTTGGAGGGGAAACACTCATGCACAAAAAATAAAATAACCTAAAACAATAAGAAAGAATGGAAGGAAGGAAGAAAACCTAGGAGACAGTGCAGTCTATAATGTGCTTAACACACAAACATGGGGCTTGAACGGCATCCCCAGAATACACATTAATAAAAAGCCAGGTATAGAGGTGCAAGTTTGTAATCTGAGTAACTGAGAGGAATAAACATATGATCCTTGAGGCTCACTGATTAGTCAGCCTAACTTATTTAGTGAGTAACGACCAGTGAATGGTCCTGTCTCTAAAAAGAAAGTTGGCTGCAGCTAGAGAATGACAAAAAGCTTCTCCTTTAGCCAGAAAAAACACTTACATACATATACACTTCCTCACACACACTGTCACACAAACATATCCACAGATACAAACCCACACACAAGTGGTAGATTAAATATAACTCACAGAACACAGATTAATTTACAATTTATGTTTGATAAGAGACTAATATACAGAATCTATAAAAATTATTGCAATTCAGAAGGTAAATGACAAAGAACTCAATTAAAATATGGGGCACTGGGGCTTGAAAGGTTCAGTGACAAAGAGCACACTGCTCTTGCAGAGCACTTGGGTTCACTTCTCAAAGGTCCAGGGTGATCTGATGCCTCTGGCCTCAAATGAGTAACATACTCAGATGTGTATATCCTGCATAGATACCCATACATACAAATAATACAAATAAATCTTTAAAAGCTACATGAAGCAAAAGACAAGAATAAATATGTCTTACAATAAGACATACAAATGGCAAGCAAAAGTTAAGATGTCAAAATAGAAGGTAACACAAACAAAAGTTTCAAATCCCTTTGTCAGTTTCTCTCTGTCTGTCTTTCGCTCTTTCTGTCTGTCTGTCCATCCCCCCGCCATGTATGTGTGTGTGTGTGTGTGTGTGTGTGTGTGCGCGCGCGTGCGCGCGTGCGTGCGTGCATGGTTGTGAGTGTATGTGTATATGACAGCTAGTATATATATATGTATATATATATATATATATATACACACACATATATATGTAAACACACATGTACACATTTACCCACTAAAATGGCTATTGAAGCAAACAAGAAAACATCATGTACAGATAGGAGATATGAAGGATCTGGAACACTTGCACCTTGCTGGTTGGGTTATGGAAGAATGTAGCCATTCAGAGAGTGTGAACAATAGTTTGGTTGTCTATCAACATCTGAAACATAAAGTGAATTAACAAGGATTCCCATTAACAGGCATTAATGAGCTACTTCTTATCTGGGTTTCCTTCAGAGACTTGAAACTGGTTTTAAAAATAGTTCAAAATAAAAATCCACTCCTCATATTAAGGAAAAGTTAAAATGCAAATGAACTAATGACTAGTGACTGAAAAAATGACTAGTGGCTGAAAAACAACATGTTTTTTACAACATACAACAATTTCAGCAGGGAACCTAAGTTCTTAGGGTGCTACAATACAAATATTGAAGATCTGATACTAAGCAAAATCAGTCTAACAGGAAAGGTCAGACACAATAACAGTTAATTTGTGTGAAACAGCAGCAGAATGGGTAAATGTGTCAAAACAGATTTACAGAGAGCTAGGAGGAAGGAACAGAACATTTACTAATTGGTTGAGTATAAGGTTTATTTTGGAAGAGGCGTTTTAGGATTAGATAGCAGTGATGGGAATACAATGTTGTATCTGAACTATAAGTCACTGAATTTACATCCTATCTGGCTGTATACCAGAACCTATAAAAACAACAGAAGTTTGAAAAAAGTCTTTACCTAAATTAAATCTATTAGTAAAAGTTCCTAAAGATGGCTGTATTGTTTCACTAAAAGAATTAACATCTTACAAAACGCATTCCAGCTAATGGAAAATAGATGATGTGTGTCATAGGGTATAGGTCTTTGAAAGCATCAAAATATTTCTCCACATTCTTTGGCACTATTGTCTCTAAAATGTGAAAACTAATTCTTACCTTTCAGGGTAGGCTATATTAAACAGTTCAAAGTTACATGGCAAGAGGTCCAAAGTATGGATCATTAGGAAATAAAAAGTTAAACAAGTTTTGTTCTAGTCTTGGTTCTATGTACCATGGTTTCAGTTATCTATACTAATTCGCGGTCATCAAACATGAAATGGGAAAATGGCTAACATAAATAATCCACAAATTTTAAATATCATGCTGTTATAAGCACATGGTGAAATCTCACACTGTCCCTCTTCATCCTATCAATGGCATGAGTGCTGTGGGATGTTCTGTATGGCAAATGTGTTGCTAATAAAACACTGATTGGCCAGTGGCTAGGCAGGAAGTATAGGCGGGACTAACAGAGAGAATAAAATGAACAGGAATGCAGAAGGAGTCACTCTCTGCCAGCCGCCAACAGGACAAGCAGCTTGTAAAGATGCCGGTAAGCCACGAGCCATGTGGCAAGGTATAGATTTATAGAAATGGATTGATATAAGATATAAGGACAGTTAGCAAGAAGCCTGCCACGGCCATACAGTTTGTAAGCAATGTAAGTCTCTGTGTTTACTTGGGTGGGTCTGAGCAGCTGTGGGACTGGCAGGTGAAAGAGATTTATCCTGACTGTGGGCCAGGAAGGAAAACTCTAGCAACACATGAGTATTATCTCATTCATGTATTCATACTCTGCACCTTAACCTCCTATTAGTCATTGAATAAGTGCCCTGGATATCAAATTAACCATGAAAATGTGTTGGTGTTTGCATAACCTTTATTCCTCTCCACATATTCAGTTTCAAGGTCTCAAGAGGTATCTTCCATGGAGAAGTGGGCTATTGTAATATGTTATCACCTGATAACATGGTTTTGGATGATTTGACTATTACTTTATAAAGATAATCCAACTCATGGAGATGTTTGTGCATAAATACTAGACAGAAAAGCTTCAGTGATGGCAGCAGTCAAGCAATAAGTCATTCTGATGAAAGATATGTGAGGGAATCTCTTGGAAACAGTTCCAACATTCCACTCAAATTTCCAGATGACCAAAGATTAGTCAATGTATAAAAAAAAATGCACCAAGCCTAGATAGTCTCAATTTATTGTCTCTACTTGTTACTCTACTTCTCTACTTTCTTTTTTTTATTTTATTATATAACAAACTAATTAATACACAATTTTTAAGCAATTACTTTTAGGAAACTTATGATATACCTTACGATATGCTTAAGTGAAACTTCCATTCCATAATACAAGAGAAAATAATTATTGTTTAACCTCACTCATGAAATGCTAAAATCTCAAACAAAATATTGTCAAAGGAAATCCACTAAATTATTAAAATGATAACAGAATAAATTATTAGATTTATGAAGGATATTTTAAATATCACTCAATATAGTTCACCTAACCACATACACAGTTTAAAAGCAAAAAAAGAATTTGATTTCTTCAACAGTTACAGAAAGGTTTTGTATTTTTAGAAGACAAAAAGAGAACATATCTTCCTATCATACTAAAGAATATCACAATCATTTACAAAAGCCATGCTTGAATAAATTATAGTAAAAGAGCTTGTATGGAGAAGTTGGGAAAATAATGAAATTTATAAAGTTTGTCTTGTATATATTATGTATTTGTATACATCACTAACAAACACTTAAAATACTTCATGAGATGACAGTTAATAGGTAACAAACTCATTATCTATGGATATATCTATGTAAATAATGCTCATTTTCTTTCCATAAATATTGTAAAATATGACTAGAATATAAGTATTACTGAGGAAGTGCTGTAAGTCTTAAATCAACGGAAGGGTAAATAAAATTTTAGTTTGGTTTCCAGTTGCAATTCTTCAGTTGATTTTAACCATCATAAGTTATTTATTCATTTTTATTACTATTTGAATAGGTATAAAAATCTTGCCAATATTATCTAAATGCTCTATTTTACTCACTTATTGAGCAACCAAACATTAATTACATGATATCTGCATTAAATCATAAAATCATAGATTGATTCAGATCTGGAAAAACATTTCATACACTTAAAAAACACGATGTTCTACAGTGAAAGTAATAATAATAATAATAATAATAACTATTATAGTTATAAAGTACTTATACCATAATGCTACATGTGCTGCAATTGAGTTGATAAAGATGAGATAGGGAAAGACTTTTCAGGAAGGTGCTAGGCTGGGTTTGAAGTTTATTTTATTTTATCTTCATGAGTACTTTAAGAACATAAATGTATATGGGCATGGGACAGCAGAGACTCAGTGTTTACTAATGTCATTTCAATCAATGTACACTTTTTGAACTTGTATTATATGTAATAAAATAAATGCCATATGTGTTATCCATCAATTCCCTCTGATGTGAATCATTCCATCCTGGAGAACTCAGGAAGCACAGAAATCCTACAATGCTCCAATGTAAACAGCTTACAAGTTTCAGGAAGTTCTTGAAATTTCCAAGAAACTTGTTCCTTCAAGTTAAATAAGCAACTGGAACCACGGGGTAGACTAAAATTTCTAAGTAGCAACGGTTCTTGCCACAGAGTACTGGAGCATCTCTCCAGTACTTCAGTAGGTTATCATCCATGTAGAAATGAGATTCTCAGTGATGCAACTGCCTTTGACTCATCAATCAATACTCCTGCAAACAACCTCTTAAATATACTCTTCTACTTATTAGTAGCAATGATGAACTCATTGGTTTCCCAAGTTGGACTTTGGTGGAATCATTTTGGTCAATCACTGGTGTCCTGTCTGTAGTAAGTAGATGTCTTTCACATCCACTCAGGAAAAGTCAAACTATGCAATTGGCATGGAAACTGAGGCTTAAATAATGAAAGAACAGTTATGATTAGTGGTTGCATATCCCTTGTAAATGATTCTGGAACAAGAAATGCAACAAAAACTGACCCACCAGGGGATGAAACATTCATGAGAACAATTCTGATAAGGCTATTTTTTCTATGTGGTATCTGGTGATGTGACTTCTTATTGTAGTGGTGGATACTGTCTCTCTGTGATAAATAATAGTCTGTGTAACTGTTTGAGGATGTTTCTGTAGGAGATAGTTCAGGAAATGACAAAAAATAATATTGTCCAGGATTATTCTTCACTTTGGTATATCTATATATCTATATCTATATCTATATCTATCTATCTATCTCTCTATATATACATATATATATGTATATATATAATGTGGTTGTTTCAATGAGAAATGACTGCCAAACATTGGCACCTTTTAGCTCCTGGTCCACAATTGGTAGCTCTTTTGGGGGATTGTAATTCTTGGAGGAAGTGCAGGAGCAGGTTTTAGGAGTGTATATCCTTTTTTCACACTTCTGGTTTTCACTTTGCTTCAAGTGTGTTTTGAAGATATGTTCTTGCAATGTCCTTCTCCTGCAACTTGTTGCCATTATGGATTCTTCTTATAGTACCATTAGCAATTTTACACTAATTCTCCATATGTTGCTTTGGGTCATAGTATTTTATCAAAGGAATGAGAATTAACTAATTCAAAAGTTGATAACAACAGAGTGAATTGTTGTTGTGAGGAACATGACCATGACAATTTTTGGAGGAATGTAGAAGACTTTGGAACACTGGACTAGAGAATCAGTTGAATGCTATAATAATCAGAGCTAAACAGGACATTCTATTAGGAGCTTGGAAGAAGACAATAGTGCTAAGGATAATACTTCCTTGGTGGCACAGCTTAAGGGTTCTAGAGAGAAGCAAGGACATTATTATTAACAACTGGATTAGACACTGTACTTGTAATAGTTTGACAAATAATTTGACTGCCATGTGCTTGTGCCCTAAGAATTAGCCCAAGGTTAAATTTTAAAGTAATGGAATACTGGAGGAAATTTCAAGACCACATAATAATATTGAGTTTGTAGATGGTCATTACTGGTAATTATTCTGAAAATATACCATGAAAAAGAGTATGTGGGGCAGAAATACAAAATGTATAATCTGTGAAGTAAGAAGAGCCATAGGGAAATGCTAAAAAAAAAAGAGAGAGAGAGGCTTTAATTGTTAAGATTACTACCATTAAGAGAGGCTCCCTATTCTGTACTGGAACGATGGAAAAGGTACCCTCAGGGCAAGATCCACACAGTCAAGATTCAAACTTACAAAAAGAGGATGACTAAGAGTTTTCTGGGTCCTAGGAATCAATCAATTCAACATTCAAAAGTTTCTGCTAATGTGGCCTAAGAAGACAAGCCTCCACACCAAGAGAGAAGCTGAATGTGGCAATTTCTACATATGGTACTAGCTTTGGTTCAGATGAGATGCAAGAATGAGGAGTTCATTGATACTTCCTTTGAAGTTTCAGAGAGATGCTGAACCAGGCAGACTTATGTATCATGTGGCAGGGGAGTTGCTGTGGCCAGACCATGAGAACCTATCATGTGAAGCTATGGATGTGGATCCTGAGTTACAGAAGAGACCCAAAGGTTTTGACTGAACAGTGAGAAATCTGCCAAGGAGAGCTGCATAAAGGGAGTGGAATCAGTCCATAGAAAGATAGCAAATCTAGAGTCCTAGACATTGACCATGGGACCACACAGTTTGGTATTTTCCCTCTTGAGTTTTGGCTTTACTTTCTTCCATCAAATTTTCTCAGTATTCTCCTATGCCTGTCTTTTTGAATGAGAATGTATAGTCTGTGACATTGTTTGTTAGGTATATGTAATTTTCTGTTTGATTTTATAACTGGCCACAATAGCCTTGATTCTCAAAAAAGTGTTTGGATTTTGAGCTTTTGAGCGATGAGCAATTTTGAGACTGTTACAGACCATGGGAACTTTTGAAATAAATAAAAATTTTATTCATAACATGAGCATGAGGTCTTTGGGAGCCAGTAATGCAATGTGATAGTTAGACTGAGAAATGTCATAATGTCATACAAGTAACATTACATGGACTAAATAGGGTATACTGAGAAATATATATGCATTTACATATATATGTATATATATATATATACATGTGTATATATATGCAATAACAATTAGTGTAAAAAGAATACATTTAATTTGAAGGAGAGCAGTGTGGGGTATGTTAGAAAGATTGGAGGGAGGAAAGAGAAGAGAGAAATATCGTTAATTAAGTTATGTTCTCAAAAATAAAAAAATAGGGAAATGTCCCCCAGAGGCTCATGCATTTTGACATTTAGTCACAGTTTTTGGTGCTTGGGATGTCAAAGAACCTTTGCCATCTGCGTACTTGCTGGTGGGAGTGTGTCATCAGAGGCAGACTTCGAGGTCTTCTCTCCTCATCCAATGTCTAGGTCACTGTCCCTGTTTTATGTTTGAAGTTGAAGGTATAAACTTTCAGCTTCCTGCTCCTGGCTATTGTTGCCACAATTTGCCTGCCATTATGGACTCTCCCTCTTATATAATCCAAACAAATAAACAAATAAAACAAACAAGTTGAAAAACCCAAGATTCTTTCTTCCTTGAGGGTCTTCTTCTTCTTCTTCTTCTTCTTCTTCTTCTTCTTCTTCTTCTTCTTCTTCTTCTTCTTCTTCTTCTTCTTCTT